>VDFB02365507.1:56413-198897 GCA_007258455.2 Sequoia sempervirens
TCGAGTATCAAGATCCACATCCATTGAAGTCATTTCATGCAAGATCAAGATCAAAATTTTAGTCTTGCAAAGGTTTATTCAAGGGTTTGGTGAGTTGCAACATAGCACTTGTTCATTCATCATTCCTTTCATGTTTCATTTCAATTCAAGGTTTAATTACCCAAATGAGGTTTGACCAAGGAAAACCCCCATTCACCAAAAACAAACATTTTTTCCCTCTTATGTTTGTGTTACAAATCTTAGGTTGAAAGAATGAAGATCTCTTGAAGACAAAGATTGGAAAAGTAGTCAAAGTTATCCTCAATTCATGAAAGCTCACCTACAAATCTGATTTTTGACTTTTTGACACTGAAACTTAGATCAAACAAAAGCTACATATTGACATTAGAGGCTCTCGAAAGCTGGTTGAAATCCCTAACAAAAGACCCATTTGCCTATGGGAAAATTAGTCCTAGTTTGCCTCTTGAAACTATATTTTGGTGAAAAGTACACATAACTCTACTCTTTTCAGACATGCCAAAAGTTTGTTGTTTCTCATAGTTATATGCTTCATCTACAAGATCTAAGTGTTATCTTGCATAATTGTGTTGATTAATATTTTTAGCTTTTCTCCCAAAAGATTTATTCAGGTTGATACCCCTATCATCAATCATAAGGAAACCAATAGATTCCCCCATTGAGTTGACTCACTTAAGGGTTGTAAGTCAATTCTTTGTGGGGATCTCTTTTCCTAATGAAAATAGGAAGATAGGTTCATCGCCCTCATTTTCCCCATTTCAAATTGATAAACCCTATTTTTCTATGTTCTAGTTTCCAAGTAGAGCTACGTCATGGAAAGGAGGTTGCCCCCCATATGCAATCCTAAGATAACACATAAGGGATCCACGGATCTAGGGTCAGTGTTATGTCTTTGCTACAATGATATAATCAAGCTTGGAATCATCATCATTCCCCAAATAACTCATGGAACAATGAGCACAGAGGAAGAATGAAACATA
The DNA here is from genome assembly GCA_007258455.2 of Sequoia sempervirens. Classification (NCBI taxonomy): domain Eukaryota; kingdom Viridiplantae; phylum Streptophyta; class Pinopsida; order Cupressales; family Cupressaceae; genus Sequoia; species Sequoia sempervirens. The sequence goes on from VDFB02365507.1 coordinate 57,412, forward strand.
GAGAGTGAAAAAAAAACTTTTGGGTCAACATGGAAGAGACCTAAATGTCTCAATGCAGGTTGTGTCATCCCCAAAAGGAAAACACAAGAAAATTGAAAAGATAATGGTTACGACAGATAGAAGAAGGTAGATACAAATAGAAGAATGTCACAATAGATTTGCTTCCTTTGTATCCTTGCACCAACAGAATGACAAGGGTCATCCAAAGTAGGCTCACAAGCATAAAGACACGCCAAGTAGCACGATATTGGGGATCACGTTATGCACATGCAATTACAAAGAACATGAAATGAAGAGAAAGAAAATACTAGTATGGCACATGTGATTCAACCTATAGCAGGTCATCAACATCCCAATCTTTTTCATCATAGGTGAAAGGTGGACAACTAACCAAAGGGATAACGACAAGTGTCATACTAGGAGCATCGCTAGGTTCAACACATGGTGAGTCACTCTTGTTAGGAGGATCATCATGGTTGTTATCATATAATCTCATGGAAGAGGAAAATAATAAATTTAGATCATTATCCACTTCCTCATCAATCTTAGCAATCTCATCATCATAATCATCCAAGTTAATCATAACACGAGGCCTAATGATGATGTACATTGAAGTTTCATGTTATTGTTGTGGTGAAGGTGGAGAATCATCATGTTATGCTTGAGTTAGAGTTTGATCTTAATTTTCTATTCTTTTCTTTCCTTCTAATTGATGAGCAATAGCACGACGTCTACGCCTACACTCTTTAGCATTTCGGTTTCTTCTTATACAATTTTCAAGTTGTGATTATGTAGGAGTGGGTTTATCAACCATTTTTTTATTTTCTTCCCACAAGGGAGGAGAAAAAGGAACCATGGAAGGTTGTTCAACCACTTTCTCTTTGGATTTATAAACTTGTTAGATCTTAGGAAGCACAACAGGAATTGTATAGTTATCTCTTGGTATCTTATAGGAAATAGGTGGAGGATTTGTCATGGATTTGTATTGCTTACTTGAAAGGGATTTTGGTTAAATCATGGATTCATCAATGATAAGAGGTTAAATCATGGGTTGAGGCATGTTGCTAAGGGACAATTTTGCTATGCGCTTTGCATTGAACTTTTGGTAAGATTTGAAAAAGAAGTTCTCATGAGGCTTAATAGGTTCCATGGGTTCAAGCCAAAATAAATGCAATGATAAATTCCCACGGGAAGACATAGGATTAAAGCCACTATGATGCATAGTAAAAATGTCAATGCCAATTGGAAATTTTAAGCATTTATGTATTACTGATGAGATGACATCCATGGAGCGTAAGCATGGATAACCAAGCTTCACATGGAATTGGCCTGATGATGGGATGATGGAGAATGAGACATTTCATTGCTTCAATCCAACTTTTAAAGGAAGAGTGATCAAACCTATTGTAGGGCAAGCAAAACCATTATGTGTTTTGATCCATGTTGTTGATTGTTCATAAAAATCTTGATAAAGTTCATGCAAAAACAAGAATTCCTTGGTAGTCACATTCTCTACACACATGGGATCAATTAATATCCCATTAGTAGGTTTGTCATTGATTCTTCCAGTGATGTAAGGAGGACTATTGGGTGCATGTTTGATTATATCATTTTGTGAGAAAGCAATTCTTATAGACAAGTTGGTTTGGCCTTTATGAGGTTGAACATCAATGAGGTTAACCATAATATCTATAGAATCATTCTCATTATCACTCATGTTATCATTAGTCATGTCAACATTCATCACATAATTCTTGGTATCACTAGTTTTCACAAAAGAGATGTTATGATTTGGCATGGGATTAGTAAAAAATTATAAATTTTGGTTGGGTGGGGCAACAAACTGTGACTCTTGCGAATCATTAACACCCACCAACCGGATGCGGATTGGGGACCAACGAGGTCTTCTACTATAATGCTTAAGATGCTTTACAAATGCTCTGTACCGCGCGTTATTCTGGTGCGGTAAGGGGAAACAGCGCGCAGCATTATAGTCCGGAGGCAAGGACAGTAGGACTGGTTTCTAGGCTGTGTAGAGGTATGTAATTAGGTTTTGTAAGCAAAATTGGAAAGCGCGATGGAAATGGAGGTACTGTGTAAAATGGGCACTGTCTATTACGTACCTCCTAATCTGATATGGAGCTTCTTTTATTATGGTAGCCACTCTCACAGGACTCAACATGTTGATCATTTGAGTGGTTGGGTCATTTGTAAAAACATCTTTTGTTTCTCAATGGTTGGAAATTCATATGGGGAAATAAACTCAAATTCTCTTTAGGATAAATTAGAGGGGAGTTTTGCTTCAATGGGCGACTAATCCAAATTCCCATAGTCACATGTAATGCAAGAAAGTAAAGGTGAGGGAAATTCTCATCATCCCAAAAGTTTGAACATTGATTTTTAGCAAATTTCTACCTAAACATTCTTTGAAGATCGACATCGAGAATCTTAATATTGATTTGTGAGTAAAGCAATTGGTATCGTGTTATAAAGTTAGTGATCTTTTCATCATCCTTTTGTTTTCACTTCATTAAATCAGCTAAGGTCATCTTGGGACCAATATGCACTTGGAAATGGTTAAGAAAGGCATCAACAAGTTCATTGAATGAACTAATCGAGTTATTCGGTAAAGAGAAAAACCATTCCAAGCCTGTATCTTTCAAAGGCCTAGGGAAAAGTTTAGCCAAGAGCTTATCTTCAAAAATTAAGTCACTACATAAGGTTGTGTATGCCAAGACATGGTTAATAGGATATCCTTTACCAACACATTTCTAAAATCTAGGAATCTCTATACCTTGTGGCATTTGTGCTCTCAATATCTCCAAGCATAATGGGTTTCTTTTGACATATTGTGAAAGTTGGCCGTTTTGATTTTGGTTCAATATGAAAATTTGTTGTTGGAAGGTTTAAACATTTTGCAAAAGTTGGTTAAGGATGGAATCATTGGTTGTGTTTTGTGATGGAGGTGAATAAGGTGGAGTTGTATATGTATTTGGAGGACAATTGAATTGCAAGTTTGTGAGAGGTGATGGGTTAGGAGACACGAGATTTAAATTCACAAAGCTAAAAGTATTCCTAGTGGAAATACCTAAAGTTGTATTGGCATTCCTAGTGGGTTGCCTACTTGTAGTAATAGTTGGATGAGTGTATGTAGGAATAGAGGCCATAGTTGTAGAAGGAGGAATTTGATTTCCTCCTTGAATTTGAGTGTACCCCAAAGCTTGAGCACAACTAGCCAATGAGGGGAATACGCGATTCCTCTAATCAGCAGCCAGGATGCTGGCCACACCTCTATTCCTTGTTCATTATCAAGCATCTTCCTTATGTTATCTATGAAAAGAACTATAGTACTAGCAATGTATTCAACACTCACAGATTTTTGCATTTTTTCTAAGGCTTCATCCATTTGTTTTAGCTTCTCTTGAGGGACATTAGCAACCATTGTGTCAACATCAATTACATTGGTTGTTGGTAAGGTATTCATGGGAAATGTGGTATCAAAGCTATGGTCCATAATGGGTTGACTAGTGTCAACACTATGAGTGAAGAGCTAGAAAAATCAATATCCACGACAAATGTACTAGCACGAGATGGCTTGAGTCTCAAATTACATCTCACTAAAGTACTGGCAATAGGACACTAGGTTGTGAAGCTCATACAAGTTTTAACAAACCAAAGTTTCCCCAAAATGGAGAAAAGGCACTAGACAAATGTAATAAACACCCAAACATAGGAATCACAATGCAATTATGTAAAAAGCTTTTACAATTTTCAGATTTGAAATATGATAATTTACTGATTATGCTATGTAAAAACCTAAAAACGATGTTCTTTTAAGCCAATTTTGATTTCAAACAATGCACTATATTTAACCAATTGAACTAAATGCAAGGAAGTACAAAATTTTCTATTTTCTAAAACTAAAACATAGATCTGATAGCAGAATGAAATGAAGCAAACAAAGACAAAATAATGCCCAAAATTTTGAAAAAGCACTTGTACAAGGATAGGTTTGTCTAAGGGTGAATGAGTCTTTGTACAGGGGTTGGAAAAATTAAAGTTTGTGTTTCTGGTTTGATGTTTGATTTCTCTGTTTTAGGTTGCATACTATGAATTCTATGACATTTTTTTCCAATTTTAGGTGTCTTAATGCAAGTGCAAGTAGTGACAATAAGTGAATAAAGTGACAAATTTTGAAATGAAAATTTGCTTAAATTTTTTGATGTAAATGACTGAAAGACACTCTTGATGCAACTATAATTCAAGATGTATGCTAAATTAATGCAAAATTTATATTTTTTTATGAATTTAAATGATGCAAACATGCAAAATTAAACCCTAAATGCAATATAAAGCACACTAATGCAAATATAGATCTAGGGTTTTGAATGTCTCCAAATCAGAATTTAGGATGTATAATGTTAGGTTCAACAAAAAGAAATGAAGGAAAAAGGGGGGGGAGATGGATAGGAGACCTAAAAATAGGATGCAAGATGAGGGACCTATGCCAAAAGAAAAAAGGGGGTGTCAACCTAATAACAAATACACATTTTCCATGTTCATTAGGAAGAGGGATAGTTCCAAAAATGATTAGAATTGAATTACAACCCTCAAGGTGAGTCAACCCTATGTTTGGATATTGTGTTACCTTAACTTCCTTATGACATAAATGATTGAACAACTTTGGGAGAAGAATAAAAGTGCATTAACAATCAAACTCATGATTCAAACACCCAACAATACTGGCATTTATAATAACAATAATTCATCATATACAACTTCAAATCCCAACAAAACCTAGGGAAGGCCTTGGATGGAAGCCATTTGAATCTAAAGTGGGTTCTGTGCTCATGACACATATTCACCCAGGGCGAATGGCCTCCAGATAAGATCTAAAAATCTTCAGGGAACCTTTGAACCTGGTAGATCTGAAGCCTGATTCCCAAGCCTGACTATTGGGAATCCATAAATAAAACCTATAGGTGAGTTCTCGCGGTCTCTGATAACTTCGGGTGACAACTCTTGCAAAATCGGTGACTTTGATCCAACTCAACTCTTCATCACCGCAACTCCAAACACAAAAGTAGTGAGATTTTTTTTGTTTTCAAGTGGATAAAATACCGGTTCAAACCCTAGTCTCTTTAAATTGAACCTTTGATAAATAGCCACAATGATAAAGTTAATGGAATTGATGAATGAAGTCAGAATTTATCAGAACCTGACTCAAACCTCTTTTAGCTGCTGCTGCCCCTTTGCAGGACTCAAGTTCAACAAGCATCTCTCATGGGATTTGATCTTGTATGAAGCTATTTGATTTCGTTTCATAGATTCCTTAACATGCTTGAATGCTTCTGCTTTGAACTTAAAACCTACATCACAATGTTAGCTCCAAAAACATGCATGGAACACATATAAATATCATACTGGTAATAGATCTTGAATGCTAAATAAATGACCATAAATCATTTTCCAAATGCCTTGGATAATAATCTTGTATTCTCATAAAAATTTCCCATTATGCTAGATAATGCTTGCTTTTAAATTTGAATCTGATAAAAAGACATTGCATTTATAGATGTTTCCACCAATGCACAATACCACCATGTTTCAACCTTTAACGAATTAAGGTCATTAAAATATCGCCAAAAACATATTAAAAAATGGGATCCAAGACTTAAGGAGGACCCATTCGCCCAAGCCTAAACCTAGGACACACATTTTCTAAGATGTTTAATTAAGTGTATGCATTGATTAAATATGGGTTCCCCTTTCAGAAAGAAAAATTAATTAGGCTTGTGAATGCATAATTGGGCCAATTAAAAGTTTAATTAAGTCCAATTAATTAAGGGGATGCAAACATAAAGTGAAAACGTAAAGGAGTACATTTTTCTACATTACACCACTTAAATTAAATTAAAAAATAAGTAGTAAAATGATAATTAGTAATAGTTGTAATTATAAATATATTATGATACATTATTGTATAATGATTGTTTTTTGTCATTATGACACATGATTCCATATAATTTAATATTGTCAATTATGATGATTCAAAGAGTAACGTAATTAATTTTTATATAAAAATTAATTGCATCTTAGGTACAATTGAAGGATATAGATTGATTGTAAAATTAAAAAACACAAAATAACTCATAATTTTTTTGTTTGTAATAATATTTTATGGAAGTGTCAATCTTCCATAGTTGGAAATTTTGTCTAATTAGTCAAAGAAGAATGTCTCGGGCCTAATTTTTTACAATATTTTGATTATGGTTCTCCTCTAAGAAATATTCCAACTTTATGACCTCAACATTTTTTTATATAGCAAAAAGGTTATCTTGGTCAATAAAAATCAGAGACATTGATTGATTCATAAGAAAATGGATCAACTAACTTAGACACATCCACTGTTTATTTGAAATCTTTGAAAACCTTTTTAACAAGAAAGATATACATGTAATTTTTTTATTTTCCATATTATATAAAACAAATAATTAAAAAAGGCTTCAAACCCTAGTGACAAATATTTATTAGCTTGTTACTTTGCCACCAAAAATTAACAAGTATTAACTATTTGTCAACTCTCCAATGTAGAGCTTAGTAATTGAATGTAACAAAACCTAGAGCTTAGAAATTGAAACTAATGAAACCTTGCTTTCATATGAATAATCAATTTTTTTTGTTCTCATGACAATGCACTTAACCCTCTATTCATCATTATAAATATGTTCTTTCACTTTAAGTTTAAAAATGTATTATTGAAAAGGATTGTTCGTATAATTTCTCCAAAATTAGCATCATCTTGTTGTTCATGCTACTATATGCTTAATTCATTTGCCATAATAGCCATAATTTCTTCTCCCACTTCTTCAAAAGCAATAACCCAAGTCCAAGCGGGATGGTCTCACACTTGGAATTGAATCAAATATATATAATCACATTCAAGGAAACTCTTATCACATCTTTCATAATACCATTACCATTTCTATTATTTTTCACCTTCTTTTTTGCATTTCCTACCTTCAATCTTCAAGAGGAAAGCAGTGTAACAAAAAATTTCCACCTTTATGAAAGATAAGGTAGCTTTTATCACAATCCAATCAAGTTTATTAGATCTATGAAGTCCCTCATCCTTGATTTGTACCACACTTTTCAACATTCTAACTTGTCTAACGAATGCGATTTCTTTTTAATAGAATGAGAAGTGAGATTCTTCTCTTTTGTATCAAACTAGGATCTCAATCATTGTGACCCTAGAAAATATGGATTTATAAGAATTTGGGTTGTGGTAATTGTTCCCATAGATTTTCCATCGAAATCACTAATATATCCAACCTTTATAGCAAGAATGGGAAAGTTCTTAAATTTCACAATTCTTGGATTTGTTGGCCTTCCTCATTACAAAAACCACCCCACATTATCAACTCCACTTTGCAACCTGGAGTTGTTGGCCTTCCTTATTATAGAAACCACCCCACATTGTCAACTCTGCTCTATAACTTGACATATCATTTGGTTGAAGAGTTCTTTTTTTGATTCTTTGTGGCATTCTTTGCGAATATTGTATTTGATGGATTGATTGATAAAATAACACCAATGATATCAACTATAGAATTTCTTTCCATGTCCTCAAACTTCTTTTATTAGTCTAAAACTAAAGTGTTGCTTCGGTATCAATTTATCCTCTCCCAAAAATAACTCAATCGTGGAATTAGTTTCTAATAAAATTTCCCAATCATTCTTTAAATGGTTGAAATTATTTGTGAAGGTTTGAGGCTCCCTTTTGAGATTGTAATAACACTCTTAGTCTTTATGTGATCATAAAACTAATCTACAACAATATATATGTTACTCTTATTTTAGCACCATCAAAATCAACCAGTTCAAAACTAAAAAACTTTTCCATCTCCTTTTGCATTGTTGAAATGATGAAGTTGACCCTTTGTAGTAACTCTAGCTTTTATTGTCCATCTACCCTGGTAAGGATTCAGTGTTACAATAGGAATGATTCTTGTAGGAGTGTCATTTCTTGCAATGTATCCTTTATTAAAAATGATAAGAGGTGGCTAATGTGGATGAGCAACAATTGAATGACCATATAGAATGTTGGGAGGATTCATGTTTGGGTCATCAAAACACAAACAAAATATTACTCAATATATTACTTTTATAATATTGAAGATATATGATTAAACAAAGTATTCAACCTTGATCCTATGAATAAAAGGTTAAATAATAACTAAAAAACTATATTGAAATCCGTGAGATCACTATAGTTTCTATAGTTTTAAGAATCCTCAACCACCTTTTGACTTAATCATCTAATATTTTCCCACTTTATCGAGCATTTCAATCAAATTCTATGTGCACATCAAAACACAGAAAAAGAATTATAATAAAGCACGCAATTAGCAAAGCTTGGAAATTTTGTTAAAAATTAGAATTGTTAACCTTAATCAAATATAGTAACTAAGAAATATATAAACTTGTTACCAAGGTTGTGGGTTTGTGTGTTGTAAATTTCCCATACAAAATGGTCAATCTATGAGTTGAATAGTACCACATACAAATTGGTTTCAATTTAGATAAAAGAATCTACAAGCTTCATCCTTAGAGATAATGTTTGGTAGATTATTTGTTCACTAAAATCATAAAACAAAAAAAAAATGATTCTTACTACATGTAGTTTTCTACTTTTAAGGAATGGTCAAACCACTATAAACTATTTGGAAAATAGGGATACCATCACCCTACATTTCCCCAGTGCAATTGTGCTTAACGAAAGTGAGAAAATTATAGGTGACAATTATTATATTCAATCATACCTTCCAACTCATCTTATATTTTCAATTAATACTAAAAGTGGCCCTTTTTGACAAAAAATCCCACCAATCTAAGAATTTAAAGGGAACTGGCATTCAATCTTGACAAACAATTTTGGAGGGAGGCATGTTGAAAGGGAAACTTGTTGAACTTGGAAATATAATGCCCCTTATTATTGCAATTCAAGGTTTAGGTCCTATGAACTATAAAATTATATTGTCAAAATAGTTATCAATAGTATGGCATGTATTAAAGTCAGAATAACCAAATATGTTCATCGTTTGAAGTAGAGTTTGAGCAGTTCCAGGCATAGGGGTGAGAATAAGAAACTGGGGAGTGACAATTACTTTCTCCTAACACTAATTCCATTCCTCTGAGCTTCTTATCACAAATAGTAGTTGACTAAAAAAGCAGTAGCCCTTTGTCCTGGGTGGTATAGTTCCTAAAAAAAGCTACCTTTTCAGATTTGTATGTATGGATCCGATAGCGGACAACTTCAACTACCAAAAGGCACATGGTGGAAGGCATGGGGAGTGTGATCAATTACTAAAAATAAAGTTATGCCTCTTTAGAAAATATCAAACTCATAAAAAATATAAGCAACATGGTATCAAGAAAATTATAGATATTGTGACATTCACACAACCTTCTAGTATATGGGAAGCAAGTAATTTCTATTCAACAAACCAACTCAAAATTTTAATAGAAATGACAATTTACTTAATTTCAATCACATAGATAGTATAAACAAAAAATAAATGTTAAATATTAAAGGGCCAATTGAACAACTAACCCAAGTATACATCATATTTGGCAAAGAACTATGCATTACAATTTCAACGAATTTTATGAATTTAAAAATATTTTCGCACAAATGATTGTTTCAACATCTACATGAAAAAAAGTGACCACACAAAATTCAATTTTCTTTTTAGCATGAACACAACAATATGAAAACATAGTATATCATTGAAATGATGCAACACGTAAAATTTTGTGTCAAGGTAGTATAGCCTACTTATTATGAATTATTATTTAGTCCCTCAAATGTGTAGGTTGAGAGAATATAATACATATACAAGAAGAAGTAACGACCTACATCTGTGTTGGAAGGGCAAGAAGTGTTTCATCATATGAAGTAAAAATACGCGTCACTAAATACACCCACCAAAAAAGAGTTTTTCTTGCTTTCAGAAAATTGTTATATGGTTTTGTTGTGGCTTTTGCTACAATTTTTGTCTTCCAATATTTTTATATATAGTTATTCACTTGATAGTTTCTTCCTTCCTTGAATTGGTTCAAGATTCCAATTTTGTAATAACTAGGGGAGAGGGGCCCATAGTGGTGTGGAATCCTATGATGGGGACAAAAGTAGTTTTCTATGGGCCCCAAAGTGGAGTGCCTTAATATCTAATTATAAAATAATTTTTATCCATAAAGTAAACAAAACTAGTCGAATCATTGTACCAATAAAAAATGTATTATAATTGGTTTATATTTGTCTCTTGAATATAAATAGTTATTTGCAGTCTTACATGTCAGAGAATATTCAAAGCTCATCTAACACCACCAACATACAATCCAAATTACTTTTTAATGGCCCATAGCATGAAATCATGCATCCAAAATATAAAATTAGTATAACCCACACTCCCCTTAAATATCACCTAGTGCATTACATCACCAACAATATTTTCAAAGATGTGATACCATGAGAAAAAATAAGAACCAAGACTATCCCATCACCAAATCCAATCGAACCCACTCCCCTATCCCACTTTCCCAGCAACACAACACTCAAAGAAAAATCAATCATTCAAATGTGTCACACCAATCAAATACCAATGCACAACTACTGGTGCCTTCTCCTCTTTTGCCACCTGCAAACACCAAAATAATGGTGTTAAACCCACCAAAATTGCTTGAGAAGCAAACAAAGGTTGCACGACATAAATACATACAAACTCTACATTTGAAGGCACCAAAACAAGTTTTCAAATTTGGGAAAGAAGGATAGAAATTAAAGACTTCATTCATACCAAACCAACATTGAACATATAAAGAGATTTACAAATTCAAAAATGCATTATTTAATCTTTTCCAATTTCCATTTACCACGTCTCACTTTCATATTCATATCTAGATGTTTTTCCTAGAGATGGTGGAAGAAAGAGCAGAAGCAACAATAGCACGCTATCAGGTTACATGTATTCTACTACTACTAATTTTGTATGCCTATGAATGCCAATCTGTTGTATTCTATGCAAATATTTTTCAGAAAACTATAAATATTTGGGGTTTCAACCTAATACTATTTACATTGGGGTTTTCATTTATATTCTTCATGCCTAGGAATTCCAATATGTTGTATGCAATGTAAATGTTTGTCACAAAAACCTATAACTCAATATCTAGGGTTTCAACTTATAGTATTTATGAATGTCGACGAATAAAACCAAGTCATTTTAGTTCAATTTCTAGGCTTTTTATATTCTATATGCCTGAGAATATAGATAAGTTGTATGCACTATAAATGTTTGTCACCCACTACCCTATAACTCAATATTTGGGGTTTCAACTTATTTTGTTTATGGATGTCAATGTATTTTTGTTCCTTACAATGTGATTGTTACACCTTATCTTCTCTAAGTTCATAAGACCAAGTAATTTCATTTCATCTTAATGCCTAGCAATGCCTATTTGTTCTTAATGCCTAGCACTACACTTGTTTTGGAGTCTTAGTTTGGTTAGGCACCCATACATGTTTGGCTCTGCACTCTCGAAAGCTCCCTTTTTCCTTTAGGTGAGGTTTTTTACCTCACCAGGCCTATACCATTATCTTTCATTTTGAAAATGTTTAACTAATGTTCGTTCATGTCTCACTATACTATTTTTGCAATATATATGTACAAATATATACACACATATACATTTATATTCTTGAAATGAACAACATACTAAAACAAACAAATTTATATAATTATTCCAAGTAGAACTATATATATATATGCCAACATATGTATCAACCATTGTCTTTCATTTTGAAAATGTTTAACTAATGTTCGTTCATGTCTCACTATACTATTTTTGCAATATATATGTACAAATATATACACACATATACATTTATATTCTTGAAATGAACAACATACTAAAACAAACAAATTTATATAATTATTCCAAGTAGAACTATATATATATATATGCCAACATATGTACCAACCATGCATTTCTAATAATCTATTGTATAAAATGTGATTGTTACACTCAATCTTCTCTAAGTGCACAATTCTTAATGCCCATCAATACCTATCAGTTCTATAGGATGTTATTGTGTCGCCCACTGTGTTGTAAGTGCTAAAGTAAATGTGATTTTATTTATATTCTATATTACTAGGAATGCCAATTAGTTGTATGCAGTGTAACTATGTCAATGCATTTATGTTCTATATGATTTCATGTTACACCTAATTAGGTTTAAGTGATTTCACTTTAATTCTTAATGCATTGCCAATTCTAAGTGATTTCACTTCAATTCTTAATATACTATTTATGGATGTCAATGCATTTCTCGTCCATGCAATGTGATTGTTGTACACCTAATCTACTCTAAGTGATTTCACTTTAGTTATTAATGCCTACTGTTTATGGATGTCAATGCATTCCTATTCCATAAAATGTAATTGTTACACCTAATCTATTCTAAGAGATTACAATTCAATTTTTAATATACTATTTATGGATGCCAATGCATTTTTGTTCCATATAATGTGATTGTTACACCTAATCTTCTCTAAGTCATTTCACTTCAATTCTTAATGCCCACCAATGCTTATGTGTGCTATAGGATGTTATTGTGTCACCCGCTCTATTGTAAGTGCTCAAGAAAATATGATTTCAGTTATATTCTATATGCCTCTGAATGCCAATCTATTGTACATGCCATGTAAATGTTTCACCCACTCACCTATAACTCAATATATGGGATTTCATATTATTATTTTTATGAATGTCAATGCTTTTTTGTTGTATACAATGTGATTGTTACACCTTGAAATGAAGGAAAATGAGGTGAACCAAAATGGAAGGGTAATAAGGGCGTATGATGCACCTATTTTCCTTAGTTCATTAGGAAAAAGAGATCCCCTAGGGCAAGATTAACTTTCAACCCTTAGGTGAGTCAACCTTGGTGGAGATCTTGTTGTTTTCCCTATGACTTAGGATGGGGTAAATCAGCCTAAAATGCACTTTTGGGAGATGAATGAAAAATATTAAATGAATGAAATGATGCAATGTAAAACATGAAACCTCTAAATTAAACCTTAATCTGACAGAATCCAAAAAGCAATTGCAGATCTGAGAAGGGTGTGATTTTATGCACTTGTGATAAAAAGGTGAATGGATTTTTTCCTTGGTCAAACCCCATTTTGGTAATTAAACCTTGAAATGAAATGAAACATAAATGGAAGGAATAATAATGAACACAGGTATGTTGCAACTCACCAAACCCTTGAAGGAATGAAACTTAGTAGACCTCTCCAAGGTCTTGTTCTTGCATGAAATGGCTTGATTGACGATGTGATCTTGATGCTTGAATCTTGAATTGAATGCTTGAAACCTACATGCATGATTCTTGATAACTTTGACATGATGATTTTGATCTTGATTGTTGGTGTAGATGACTGATAAATCTGATCTTCAATGCTCTTGACAATAATATTTACTCATATGAAAGTTTCCCTCTTGCTAGATGTTTTGAATTGATAAAATAACTATATATTTATAGATGATTTTCTAATTTCTTGAAAATTAAACATTACAAGTCAAAATTTGAATTTGAATCTGGGATCATAAAAAGGCTGCCCAAAGCATTTTTAAAATTTAAATTAAGCAACTAAAGGGGGCCCAAGGGCGAATGGTTCCCGACCTATATTGCCAAGACCTATTCATTTTGGGGTGTTAAAAATGATAATTAAACATTAATTAAATCATGATTCACCTTTTAGAAATTGCAATTAATTAGGCTTGTAGATGCATAATAGGGCCAATTAGAGGCTTAATTAAGTGCAATTAATTAAGGGACCCAAACATAGTGTGAAAATGTGAAGGAGTACATTTCCAACACTACATTTAGCCCCCACTTTAGTGAGATGATGAGCCTTACACTCAAACTCACACTAAAGTATTCAAACTGATGTCAATAGAGGTCTAATTGTACAATTGGAAAGATAAGACAAAAAAGGTTGAGGATGATGATCAAGCCCCCAAGATCTAATATCTTATGGTAAACCATCAAAGGCACAAAGAGACACATGCCTATGTTAAATATGCAGTAGCAAGACATGATACGCAAGCATACAATGCCAAAATTAATGAGAAGAGAGAGAGGGGATGGATCAAGCCTCGATTGTTTGTCCAACTAGTATGGATCAAGCCTTAGCTATTTGTCCATAAATGTTTACAAGTGGAAACTCATTGTCCACTATGAAAACAAAAAGTGCTCACATGGGATAGTGAAATTTGTTGTCCACTAGGTGAGCCCCAAAAGGTGGCTACTAGGAAAGTCATTTAAGGTCTAGTCTCCCATTGTACTAACCATACTAAAGTTATACCTCTTGATAACTTTGATAAGGCACCATAGAAATGGTCACAAGGCTAGCAAGTTGCATTATGATAGGCACTCATGAAAAAGGATCCACTAGAAAGGAAGTTGTGTTATGCTTGGTGACATTGATACATGCAATAGGGTATTCAAAAGGGTTTTGCTTAGTTCATGAAAGGTCTCACCTTAGGGAACATCATGCTTAATGTCTCCAAGAGAGGACTACTCAAGGATAAAAATTCACAACTTAGGGCATGCAATCCATAGCATCACCGCTAAGAGGAATGACATATGCCAAGAAAGGTCACAATCTTGAAGGAAATCAAACCCAATGACATCACCAAGAAGACACATCACATGAAGTAAGAAGAACACACTTTGAAGGGAACAATGAGTGAGGATGTGCATGCCCCCACTTTAAAGAAATTGCTAAACACCATACTGTGAGCAATTACATTAAAGCAGAACACAATAAATGCAAATACATGAGAGCTTTATTCGAAAATCCCTATGTAAACATATTTCCAAGTAGAGCTACATCATGGAAAGGAGGGTTGCCCCCACATGCAATCCTAAGATAACACATAAGGATCCATGGATTTGGGGTCAATATTTGTTGTTTTTGCATTAATATAATCGAGCTCAAAACCATCATTATTCCCCAAATAACTCATGGAACAACGAGCACAAAGGAAGGATGACACATAGAGAGAGAGAGAGAGAACACAAAGAATCTTTTGGGTCAACATGGAAGAGACATACATTTCTTGATCCCTTGCATCATCCCCAAAAGGAAAACACAAGACACAAGATAAGGTTATAACAGATAGAAGAATGTAGATACAAATAGAAGAATAATAGATTTGCTTCCTTTGTATCCCTGCACCAACAAAGTGACAAGGGTCACCCAAAGTAGGCTCACAAACATACAAAGACACACCAAGCAACACAGTACATGAGATCACATTATGTACATGTAATCACAAAGAAAACAAAGAGAATACTAGTATGGCACATGCGAGTCAACCTATAACAGGTCATTCGCATCCCAATCTTCTTAATCATATGCAAAAGGTGGATATCTAGTCAAAGGGACAACAAGTGTTGTAATAGGAAAAGGCTATCTAACTCCTTTCCCCCACTAAGTGTAGGACAAGGATGATCTAAGATGGGTGATGAGAATGGGTCTCCTTGAAATATAGAAATGATTTGCAACGAATGTAAAATATGCAATAGTTAGTATGCTATGATGCTACAACTATCACATGGCAAGGAGTAAAGTGCATGCATTTTAGTTAATTACATCAATAACATCATTTTCATGGATCAATAATTCTAAAAGATGAAACTCATCAGTAAGATGCCCAAGGGTTCTTTGAAATGCATAGTAATTCACGTTTTTACTCTTTCTTTTTTTGTTTTATTTGATAGGTGGCAAGTAAATCAATCCTAGACAGAGGAGTTCCATTTTTCGTTCAATCTATGTTGTAGTGTGTAAGAATGGTAACTCCTTGACCTTATATGGATTATATTTCTTACTTGTTTGGGTAATTTTCTGAGGTGGAGGTGGGGGAGGAGGATGTATAGTGATCCTATCATCCTTGTGAGGTATTAATTGGTTTGAGCTTGATATGATCTTGTGAAAAAAAAAAACACCTTTTCCCTTGGGAGATGTGCAAGTGGGGGGGGAGATCTTGATATCCTAACCCCTTGGTATCTTTAGATGGTATTTTCTCTAAAAGTTTGTGAATTTCATGCTCATTTGTTATGTCACATCCTGTTTGCTTAAGATCTTAAAGCCTTGACCATAACTCTCTTCTAAGTTAATGGGTGTATCAGTAACTTAATGAACATAGGATAGAAGAGTATCATTATTGTCCTTGTGATCAAGTTCATTAATGATTGATGGTTGAGGCATGCTTTGTGCTTCAATTTCAGGATGTAAAAGGTTGAACATATCAAGTGATGGGATTATATGTGGTGTTTACATGGATGAATAAAAGGATGCATTATTCTCAACGTTGTGTAAGGAGTTTTGTATGAATTGTTGCATTGTATCTTCATCTTGTCCTAAGATTTCTACTTCATGGGGACATTCATTAGGAGGTGAAGGTTCATTAATACTCTCAATTGTATTAGGGTCTTCACTAAACACACAATTTGAAACATCTACCAAAGATCTTAAGGTTTTTCATATATTACCCATACACATGTCTATGATGCAAAGTTTCAAATATGATTTATGAAGATTTCATGATTTGTAAGTGAAATATATTGAAAATGATATGTTTTTAATGCCAATTTTGATTTTCAAACAATGCACTCAATTTGACCAATTGAACTTAATGCAAATAATGACAAATTTTTCTGATTTCTAAAACTAAAACCCAAATTTAATAACATATAAGAATGAAGAAAATAGAGACAAATCACTACCCACGAGTTTGAAACAACACCTGTACAAATATAGATTCACCCTAAGGCGAATGGGTCTTAGAACAGGGGTTGCAAAAATTTAAATTTGAGTATGAAGTTCAATTCTAGGGTTTCTTATTTCAGACTGTAAATTGTACCTTCAGTGACTAGTTTTTCCAAATTTTGATGTCTAAATGCAAGTGCAATGAATGAAAAATGATGAACAATGACACTTTTTGAAATGCAATTTTAACTCAATTTGTGAACGTGAATGATTGAACATACACTAATATGCAAGTAATATGCAAAATTAATGTAATATGCATGCAAATTTTTGAATTTTTCAAAGTTTAAAGGATGAAAAATGCAAACCTAAAACCCTAAATGAGATGCAAACTAATGCAACATTGACAACCCTGAATGAGATGCAAACTAATGCAAATCCTAGATCTAGGGTTTGAATGGACTCCAATTTTAGAATTTTAGATGTACAATGTCAGGTTCACCAAAATGAAACGAAGGAAAATGAGATGAACCAAAATGGAATGGTAATAAGGGGGGTATGATGCACCTATTTTCCTTAGTTCATTAGGAAAAAGAGATCCCTTAGGGAAAGATTGAATTTCAACCCTTAGGTGAGTCAACCTTGGTGGAGATCTTATTCTTTTCCCTATGACTTAGGATGGGGTAAATCAGCCTGAAATGAAATTTTAAGAGATGAATGAAAATAACAAATGAAAGCAATGATGCAATGTAAAACATGAAACCTCTAAATTAAACCTTAATCTAACATAATCCATAAATTAATTGTAGATTTGAGAAGGATGTGATTTTATGCACCAGTGATAAAAAGGTTATGTTGAGTGTCCTTATGGGACTCATTCACCCAAGGGTGAATGGGTCTTGCTACAAGGGTTGAAAATTTTCTTTCATAGTCCTGTGATCTTTAGTTTGCACTCCCAATTCCTCGGGGTTTCATAGTCGAAATTTCATAAATAAATTTTGAAAGTGAGTTTTTGTGGTTTAACAATAATGTTGACAACTTTTGCAATTATCTTTTGATAGATCTTCAATCCTTTTTCAACCTAAGATCTACAAAACAAACAAGAGGGAAAAAATGTTTGCTTTTGGTGAATGGGGGTTTTCCTTGGTCAAACCCCATTTTGGTAATTAAACCTTAAAATGAAATGATACATGAATAGAAGGAATGATGAATGAACACAAGATATGTTTCAGCTCACCAAACCTTTGATTTAAAACCTTTGAAGGACTGAAAGTTAGTAGATATCTCCAAGGTATTGATCTTGCATGAAATGGATTGATTGATGATATAATCTTGATGCTTGAATCTTGACTTGAATGCATGCAATCTACATCACAATGTTAGCTCCAAAAACATGCATGATGCTTGATAACTTTGACATGATAACCTTGATCTTGATTGCTCTTGTAGATGGCTGATAAATCTGCTCTTCAATTCTCTTGACAATAATATTTTCTCATATAAAAGTTGCCCTCTTGCTAGATGTTTTGAATTGATAAAATAACTATGTATTTATAGATTATTTTCTAATTTCTCGAAAATTAAACATTACAAGCTGAAATTTGAATTTGAATTTAGGATAATAAAAAGGCCGCAAAAAACATATTTAAAATTTGAATTAAGCAACTAAAGGGGACCCATTTTCCCAAGGGCGAATGGTTCCTGGCCTAAATTGCCAGGTCCTATTCATTCTCAAGGTGCTAAAAATGATAATTGCATTAATTAAATCATGATTCTCCTTTTGGAAATTACAATTAATTAGGCTTGTAGATGCATAATAGGGCCAATTAGAGGCTTATTTAGGTCTAATTAATTAAGGGACCCAAACTTAGTTTGAAAATGTAAAGGAGTACATTTTCCAACACTACACACCCAATATGGTCTAAGTGCATAAGCCAAATTGATTTCAGTTAAAATTGTTCTCAATTTTTTCTCTATAAACAAAGTAATAAGATGAAAAATAAATTAAACTGATACAACAATTGCATTACAAACTGTCAACATGCACATTAAAGAAAAATAATCTGTTCATGCATCACTATGACTTGAATGGTGTTCATTGATGATTTTTATTATTGATTCAAACAAATTTTGTAATACCTATACGTGCAATATAAAGCCCAAATGAGGACCGAGCCAACAAAGAAGACTGGGAAGACAAAGTTGCATGCACGTGAAAAAAAATTATAGTCCCCCCTATGTAAGAACCTATTGTAGAAGCAAAAACCTCTTGTAAAAGCAAAAAACAATCCTCAAATTGTTAAGGTAGTCTCCGAGATCGGTGCACATGCAAGAAGGATGAGAACATCTACATGAGAATGAGAATGGTTAACAGAGGACATGAATAGGACCCTAGAGGATGTGGAAGATAATGGGATGCCCACAAGGGTTGCTGCCAAGAAATGGAGAATCCTAGCTACAACACTCAACAACTGGTTAGGTGGGCTTAAAACAACTTCAAAGAAGGGTCCTCAAACTATCCTCATAGAAGAGGAGGAGGGTCTTGTTGTCAATTGGTGCAAAGAAATGACAGATGTCGGCCATGGCCTCGAGATTATCAATCTCAAGGTGGAGGTTTACCATATTTCCCAAACTAGACCCAACCCTTTCAAGGATGGGCTACTTGGTAAATCATGGTGGATTAGATTTAATAGGCATCATCTAGAATTGACATTGTGCACAAGAAAATGTCTTGAAAAGGATAGGGCAGTAAATCTCTGACCCATAATAGTAGCTGGATTTTTTAAAACACTAGCAATAACCTATGAAAATAATCTATATGGTCCACATAGAATATGGAATTGTGACAAAACAATGATTCAAGTAGGCATAAATGGATCAATGAGGGTGTTGGAATGATGGGGTAGTAGGAATGTCTCGTACATAATTCCCAAGAGTTGAGAATGGATAACAATTTTTTGTTGTGTTAATGTAGCTATCTAGAGCATACCAGGGTTCTATTTGTTCAAGGGAAAGAAGGGGTTGCAAAATTACATTGTTAACTGTGAACCACTTGCTTGTATGGAAACCTAGCCACATGCGTGGATGAAGAAATACCATTTTATGGAGTGGTTGAAACATTTTTCTAACTCGGTTCCAAGATTGTCACCAACTAACAAGCACCTTCTCATTTTTGATGGTCATGGTAGCCATGTTGTAGTGACAACTATCTATCGGTCAAGGAGGTTAGGTGTTAACCTCTTTAAATTTCCTTCTCACATGTCACACAAGCTACAACCACTAGATTTTAGTGTGTTCTCACCTTTCAAGTCATATTTCAAATCTGAACGAGCTGCATGGCTGACTAGATACCCAAACATTGAAAACAAAAGGGTAGAATTGGCAGAGCTAGGAAGAGTCACTACAAAGAGAATTGAAAAAATTGAACATAAAAAAAGTTTTAAAAGGATGAGGATATGGCCCCTCAATCCAAATGCCCTAGTGGATGGCATGCATCTAAGTGAGACATATTAGTTCAATGTAGCAAAGGATGCTCCTACAGTGCAAAAAATCCTTGGTCTTTTAGGTGTTGTTTTAACAATTGAAGTTACATAGACATTGCAAAGCTCAATGAAAAGTCAAGTGCAAGAAGGTGTACAAGATTTTGGACACGATAATGCTACAAATTCAAATTCTGATCAACAATTTCATGACATGTTGGACAACCAACTTAGAAATTTACTAACTGTCTCATTCTTGACTTATATTGCAAAGAAGAGTTGAGTAATTTTACATTCCCATCTCCAACTGCCACACATCCAAATGAAACAATACATTACTATGCATATGTCAGCCAAGAAACTCAAGGTTTTGGTGAGCAAGATGAGTACATTGACTCCCAAATCATTGAATCAATCTAATCCCAAACTGATTCAAGAATCACAAAATTCCTGAAGTTTCTAGTTCACAGTGTGAATGCAAGAACAATATATTCTACTGATGGGGTTATTTGGGTGAGTCGGCGATCTTAGTTGTTAACAACTGATGATTACATGAGTCTCCTAATACAATAGGAGAAAATGAAAAAATAAATATAAGAAATAAAAAGAAGAAATAAACAACAGAATGAGGAGAAAAAGGCAGCATAGATTGTGGCCTTGGAATTGAAGGAGCAAAGGAAAATTGATAAGGAAATCCATCGTAAGGAAAGAGAGCAACTCAAATATTTGTAAAGAAAGGAAAGCGAATATAATGAGCAAGAGAGGGTTCAAAAATAACAAGATAGAAAGGAAAGAGAGATAGAGGTTTCCCATAGGGAATTGTTGTGAGAAAGAAGGTTAAGCAGTCCTGCAACCCCCTTACAAAAAAATCATGGTTTGTTTCGGGAAAAAATGAATATTAACATCCCTTAGTTTGTTGAAGGTAATGTGTACTCAAGTCCCAACCCATCTCAAGTAAGCTACACTCAATTTTTAGTTGGAATGAATTGTTCACCAATAACCCTACCACATGTAAGTTGCATGCAATTTACAAATACAAATACAACTCATTTAATGACAAGTCAAAATGCAATAGCAAAAGACAAGAACAAGTCTCTAGATTCTTTTATTGGAACGTTTGATTGAGGTTGGGAGGGACCAACTGTACAAGTCCACCAATTTTTGGTTTTTTTGGTTGTGCACTAGAAGATCATGTTTGTGGTTGGGAATGCCAATGTTAGTGACCTGTAACTCTATAAATTTTTGGTTTGAACTAAAACTATTTATCAATATTAATGAAATTTTGTTCTATATAATGTGATTGTTATATGATGTTATTTTATGACCCACTCCAATCTGTTGTATGTAATGTAAATGTTAGTCAACTTATAGTGTTTATGAATTTCAATGCATGTCTATTGTATAAAATGTGATTTTTACACCTAGCCTACTCTAGTTGCATATGATTAGTTGCTTTTAGTTCAATTCTTAATGCCTACCAATGCTTTTAGTTCAATAGGACCAACCTGTTCATGTTGTGCATAACTTGATTGAACTTATTTGTTATTTACAGTGATTCGATTGTTCTTGTTTACTTTATGGATAATTTTTTTTTATAATTGGATATAAGGGGATCTACTACAGGGCCCATTGAGGACTATGTCTATCCCCACTGCTCAACCCATAATATGTAATTATGTTTTTTATGTTTTTCATATAATCAACTTCTATGTATGTTGTAAGGGTGAAGTTTTTACTCTTTGGATACAAAAGACCAAGACCTTCAGTAGACTTCGAATACTTGAAAATTATTTTCACCGCCTTCATATGAGTCTCTTTAGGTGCTACCTAAAATCTGGTAACCATTCCAACTACCTACATAATATTTGGTCTAGATGTTGTCACATACAAGAAACTACCAATCATAGACTGATACAATGTTTGATTTACCAAAGCAGAGACATCATCCTTGCTCAACTTATACCCAGTAATCATAGGTGTTGTAACAGGCTTGCAATCTTCCATTCCAAATTTTCTTAGCATCTCCTTTATGTACTTGTTTTGTGAGATAAAAATACCTTTTGTCAGATTGAACAATCTACAACCCTAAGAAGAAAGACAGTTCTTCTAACATAGACATCTCAAATTAATTATGCATAGCCTTTGAATTTTTTTGCACATTTCATCATTGCTTCCTCAAAAATGATGTCATCAATATAAACCACAACTATCAACATTTGTTCTCCTTTTGTTTTTATATACAAATTGTTGTCTACACAACCTCTCTAGAATCATTGTTGCAACAAGTATCCATATAATCTTGCATACCAAGATCTAATAGCTTGTATGAGACCATACAAATACTTGTTCAATCTACAAACATAATCTAGATTGTTAGTACATTGAAATCCTTCCAGTTACTCAATATAATTCTTCGTCAAGCTATCCATTCAAGAATGTTGACTTCACATCCATCTGACACACATTTGAAATTCTTAAATCCTGAGAGAGCTAAAAATATTTTGATTGCCTCCAGTCTAGCCACTAGAGCAAATTTAGATCCTCAAATTCTATACCTTCAACTTGAGCATAACCTTTACACACAATTCTTCCCTTTTTTCGATCACTTCACCTTCTTCATTTAGCTTGTTTCTGAATACCCACTTGGTTCCAATCACACATTTGCCCTTAGGCCTTGGGACAAGTTCCCAAGTTTCATTCTTCATGTCTGGTTTAGTTCCTCTTCCATATAATCAATATAACCTTGTTCATTGCTTGCTTCCTTATATGTCTTAGGTTCTTGTTGACATATTTTATGCCACCCTTGGATGCACATCACTGATATCCGATCTGAGAGATCCTATGTGTGCATCCTGTTGCAATTCATGTTTATTTTGATGAATCTGGGTCTTTGAGGTTTTGAACTCCTCAATTATGTCTGATTAGGGTTCTGAATTGCATGTAGGGTTTAAACCCTCCTAAAACCCTAGTGATTTTTCCTTGTCACTTTTGTTCTATTTTCTCATTGACCTTTTGTACCCAATCCCCAGTTGGGTAAGTTGCAACTTATGTTTGTCAAAGTCATGTTTTGACTGGCCCCTTCATCCTAGTTTTCCTGGCCATCGCTCATTGAGTCATTATGAATCTTGCTTTATATTATATGGGTCATAAATCATTTAATATTTGCTAAGGCCTTTGTAATACTTGATGGGTCCAATAGAATAGATCCTATTGGTTCCTCGGTAGCCCTCAAGATTAAAATAATAAAATTAGAAAGCCATAGGGATGACGGGCAGGTGACACCTGTCCACCCTCTTAGTAGGCGCTACCACTGCTCAAAGGCACCAATGGCTAATGGTCATCAAATCAACGAATAATATGTGTTCTGACAAATAAATCTTGGTCGTTCCCTACTAGCCCGTAGGGGACCCACTGTCAGATCTGGATTTATGGAGGGATAGTAGGCGTGAGCCACATGGCCTCATCACCACTATCCACTAAACTATTGGAAGCATGGAGATATTTAATGAAATATTTCTTGGTGACTATTGAAGGGTTAAACAACATGCTACTAAAGGGATATATGAGCATGTGTAAAATGGTTCATCTTGATGTTTTAATCTCAGCCATTTATTGCTAAAGGAGGATATCTATTATGATCGCTAGCCTAGTGGTTAAAGAAGATTCATATCTATGGCCGTTGGGTTGATTTGGGCCGTTTCCCGCTAGCTGCGATCGTAGATCTAAAACATGCAAATCTCAGAGGGCTACCGAGTAGGCAACATGTCTCAATGGGGCTCATTTCTTTGGTTGCTAGTGTGTGAGATGAATATCAACGACTGTGTTTTAAACTTTGCTCGATGTTCGATCTGAGCCCTTCATCTCCAATCTGATGGTCCACATTCAAATTTCAATGGTTAATTGATCCTATTCATGAAAAATTTACAAAATTTATTGTTCAACGACATCCTCAGCTACCAAATCAAATCTAATAAATTATGGATCATTTTTTACATTTTTTTTCAACACTCTATGATTGCAAGATGTCGCCATTACTCCTTGATGTGTTGCAGAGGCCACATCTCTCCTATCAATTTATGTTGGTCTAATATTTTGGTACATATTTCATGGGTGCCCATCCTTGCATTCATGTGAGTCATCATTCTAGGGCTTGTTCGAGTTGTCAAATCCTTTATGGCTAGTTATGTTGCTTTGTAATGGGAGCAATTTAGATCATTTCAATCTGACTGAATTCATCTTCCTACAAACACTAGTTAGGTTAGGGTTAGGGTTTTGAATACAATCCTCAGTTATGTCTGAACTATAAAGGAAATGTTTGCATCTTTTTGAAGGGTTCTTCCTCTGGATCCTTTGGGATTTTTCTATGGTAGAAACTGCATTTTTTGTATTTCTACCATTGTAAAGATTTATTTTTTCCTCTACATTAATGGAATGGATCAAGATTTCCTCTCTTTAGCTCTTTTGTGTTTGAGTAAGTTATTACCTTCATATGTGATTGTTTATTGTATTTTCATGCATGTATGTTCAAGTTAAATCGTTTAAAGTTGCTGGTTTGAGAAACCTCTTTCCTTCCAACACCTTGTCAAACCCTAACCTTCTTGTATGCCTCTGAGAATCGACCAAATAGAGAGTTGTGAAAGTCCCCTTTCCCCTCTTTAATGATGTATAGAGAAATCTAATCCAGGAAGAAACAACTTTCCATCTTGGTGTATCACCTCCATTTCTCTTTCATGTTCTCCTTCTCCCCTTTTTCTTGTGAGCCATTAGTGATAGGTTTTCATGTATTGGGTTGGACCATCACATTGCACTTGGATTGAAAAAGGAAGATGGCCTTCTCCAGAGACTTGACCCCATCTTGCAAGGTCCCACACCTTGAGGTCATTTCCATTCTGTCATTAGAACATTGAACTCTTGTTCAGTAGGGTGCAATTTTATGTGACAATAATTCTATCTTTGATAGTAAACCAAAATGTACCTATTATTTTGATCTTTCTAGCATGTTCTGAATTAGAACCCCACTATCTTTTATTGTATAGACGATTGTTGTTGCACCAAAATATCAACCTATTAATGCTCACTACAACTAAAAAAGTTAATGAATCCATGAGAGGTGGTTAAGCCATATCACGAAGTTGAACGTTTTGTTGAACAACACAACAAGACCAAGGGCACACACCTTGCAACAATCCCCCTCAGTGCAAGCAAGGGCTTTGAATGCATGAACTAGCTTTGATACCAATTGTTGCATAAACAGTTATCGTTGCACCAAAAGATCAACTTGTTAATGCTTGATACAATTGCTAGAGTTAATGAATCCATGGGAGGTGGTTAAACCATGTCACAAACCTGAGTGCTACATTGCACATCACAAGGAGACCAAGGGAACACACCTTGCATCATATATGTCACCAATAATTTGATACACATAATGATTTTTTTAAACATACTTAGATGGAGTTTTTAAAACAACTTCCTCTTTTGGTTCTTCAATGTTTCTATGAATTGATTCCTCTTCCTCTTCAACTTCTGGAATATTTGTACTCTAAATAGTTTCATCAACCTTCACATTTTCACTTTCAACTATCCTCTTCAACCTTTTATTATAACATCCATAAGCTTTTCTTCTTAAAGAGTAATGAAGAAAAATACCTTCATCTAGCCTTGAGTTAAACTTACACAAATTCTCCTAATCTCTATTGATGTAGAACTTGCTTCCAAAAAATTTGAGGTGTCTTATAGATGGCAATCTTCCTTTCCATAACTCATATGGATTCTTCTCTATCTCGTGCCTAATATGAAATCTATTCAGAATATACACATTTGTCTCTGTAGCTTCTCTCCTATACATATCTATAAAATTTTCCTGACATAACATAGTCCTCGCCATTTCCTGTACATTCTGGTTCCTTCTTTTAGTAACTCTTTTTTGTTGCAGTGTTCTAGTGTAGTAGAAAACTTCCTTCAGATTCCATGCTCTTCATAGAATCTCTCATACTTCTATGCTGTAAATTCTCTACCTTTATCTAATCTTAGGACTTTGATTCTTCTTCCAGTTTCATTCTCTACCATGGCCTTAAATGCTTTGAGCTTCTCAAAATTTTTTGAAATCTCTTTTAGATATGCAATCCAAGTCATCCTAGTATATGTTGGAAGTTTGTGTTGTCATTGATGTCAATAGTTCTAGGTTGTTGCATTGATAACAACAGGTCTATCGAAAGATTGTTGGAAGTTTGTAATGATGCTTTGATTGGTTGCATTATATTTTCATTAGTAGTATCACTGATGTCAACCACTAGTGTTTCTTTGATGAGAATGTGTGTGGTTGAGTTGTTGATAAGGTGTTCCAAATGATGAGAATGTGTTTGAGGTGCTTAGTTTCCAAGTGCTTTTGAGAAAATTTTGAGAAGAGAGAAAAAATGTGGTTGAGAGGTGTTTAGTATAGCAAAGTAGTGATCTGGTTTTGCTCTGCATTTATTTCGTGTTGAAGATTTGCTTATGCAATTCAAATATGTTTATTTGAGGTTTTTCAGTGGTGTTATATCTAGAATTTCTTGTCATAGTTTGTTGTGCAAAGAAAGTTATGTTCACTAGTGTGTGAAATGTGAAAGTAGTGTTGCCTGGGAGAAATGGTTTTGCTCCACATTTCTCTGTAGTTTGGTTTTTGGTAAAATGGATTTGAGGGTGTTCTTATATTTCTCATACTTATATTCAATCTAAATTATTTATGTTTTGGTTCTCTACAAGGTTGGATTCAGGTGTTGCAGTGTGTGGAAGGTTAGCTAGCTGTGCATAATGAATATGTTCTTCTAGTGTATGATGTTGTAAAGGAGATTTTGGATTTTAGGGTGTTGATGGAATATTATAGATTGTGTTTAAGTTTTGTGTGTGGTTCGTGAGTCATCTTTGATCAATGGAAGCATGTACTTAATCAAGTTTAATGGTCTTAACATTGGTTCGACTGACCTTGGGTTTTTACTCTAATTACAATTCAATGCTTCAGTGTTTGTGGAAGTGCGGTTTGGAATGTTTGAGTGTATTTAGGTTCGAGTTAAATTTTGTTGTTGTATACCTTCATTCCTTTCCACCACAGGAATTTTTTGGTGCCGACCTAATTTGAATTTGCATGGTTGAGGTGCATAGCCGATATTGTTAATTTTTTTCAAGGTTGAAGATGGTATATACAAGTGTTGAGTTGATGGCGAATTAAGCAAAGTAGTGTGTTATGCATAGTGAAAATATGTTAAGTGTAAAAATGTGAAATGCATTATGAGCTTTAATAATTAAGACTATTGGAATTAGTGAGTAGAAGGTGTCTATATTCTATAGAGAGAGTACGAATATTCTGGTGAAGTAGTGGTGGAACTTTTTTGTTGCTCTAAGATGGATTTCTCATTGTAACAATCTTATCTTTCTTCTTTCTAATATGGAAATGATCCATTGGTAGTGAGTGCTTTTATTTTTGGTTGTGAGCCTTTCAATAGTGAGCCTATTGTATTTGGTGTTGCAATTACTTTATATTGTGAGCTAATCCTCACAGTGGTTTTTCCCTTCTTGGGTTTTCCATGTAAATCTAGTGTTCTCATGTGTTTGGATTATTATTTCTCATGTTTACATTCTTCTAATGTATGATATGGGTTTTAATGGTTGTTAAGGGTTTAAGGATTAATGTAAATATGAATTTTAATGAGGGTTTTGATGTTTAATGTACAACTGATTCACCCCCCTTCCTAGTTGTCTTGTGCATTCAAAAAATGGTATCAAAGTAATATTCCTTAGAAGAAATATTAACCACTTGAGGTATATTTGGGATAACACACAAGGAGGCTCCTCTATTTTATGGATCTGACTATGTATTCTAGAAGATCGGGATGGAAGGTTTCCTTATTTCTCCAGGGTTTGTGGTTTGGAAGTTTGTTGAAATTAGATATACAATGATTACAAATGGTTCGAGTATCGATGATGAGATCAAGGCATATGGGAACAATGGAAAATAAAGGTATGCTATTTTGAGTGGTCTTTCTAATTTAGAACTTGTGAAAGTTATGAATCTTAAAACTGTTGGTGAAATTTAGAAAAATATGGAAAATATCTATGAAGGAGATGATAAAGTCAAGCAAGCGAGAATGCAAAATATGAAGAGTAAACTTGAGACCTAAGGATGAAAAATATGAAGACATTATAGGCTACATGCATAAAGTGGATGGAGTTTTCAATTCGATTAGAGGCCTTAGAGCAAGGCTTGAAGAAGAAGAGGTGGTAAATAAGGTACTAAGAACTCTTACTAAAGCTTATAGTCATAAGGTTTTTTCTATTGAAGAATTTTAGAATTTAGATCAGTATTCCAGAGATCATTTGTTTGGTACTTTAATTGCTTTTCAATTGAGAGAGTTTGGTCCAAGTGATGTAAAAAAGGAGACTGCTTTCAAAGTTGGCAAAGCAAAGAAGAATGAGGAATCTGATCCAGATGATTTTGATGAGCTAAAACCAAAATTTGAGAGGAAATTGAAAAAGGGCATTGGAAAATATAGAGGTAAGTTGCTCTTTAAATTCTTTAACTATGGAAAGATTGGTCATTGTGCTTCAATATATCCTGTCAAAGCTTCAAGAGATAGACCTAAGTAGAATAAATATAAATAAATTAAGAAAATTTATTATTTTAGAGAAGATGCTAGTATTTCTGATGATAAATTTGATTACATTGATGATGAAGATGATGAATGCTTATTCATGGTTCTAAATGATGGAAATAATTCTTCTAACTATGAGAGATGTATGAAGGAAAGTGTTTTGAAAGTAGGTCTAGTGATTTCTTTTCATGCTAGAGAAGAGAAGAACTAGATAATTGACAGTGGATGCTCAAATCACATGATAGGTGATAAGAGTAAGTTTGTTAAGCTTGAGAAGTTTGAAGATGGTTTAGTTAAGTTTGGTGATGATACATCTGCTAAGATATATGGAAAATGTTCAATCAATTTTGATGGAAAGCGTAATACAAATGATGTTCTATATTTTAAGGGTTTGTAACACAACCTTTCAAGTTTAGGACAAATGTGTAGAAAGGGATATAATATTTTGTTTCAAGACAATGGTTGTGAGATCAAAAAATGCTCTGAAACTGTGGTTTCAGCAGGAAGGACAAATGGAAATGTTTATAAACATAAGGGTGCAAATGGTCAATGCTTTATGACTCACATTAATGAGAGTTGGATATGGAATAGAAGAATGTGTCACATCAATTTTGATAGACTAGTGAGGATCAGTTCAATTCAAGTTGTGAGAGATTTTCCAAAGATCACAAAGCCTATCAATGTTGTTTGTAAGGAATGCCAGATTGGAAAGCAAGCTAGAAAGAGTTTCAAAGTACAAAAGAACAATCTTCTACCTATCCTTTGGATTTGGTGCGTAAAAATATTTGTGGACCTATAGGAATCAAAAGTTTTCAAGGTGACAAGTATTTCATGCTATTAATTGATGATTACTCTAGAATGACTTGGGTTAATTTTCTCAAAAGAAAAATTAGAAGCTTTAGATAAGTTTAATGAATTCAAAGCTATGGTTGAGAAATGAATGGATATGAAGATCAAATATTTGAGATCTGATAGAGGTGGAGAGATCACCTCCAATGATTTTAACACTTTTTGTGAAGATCATGGAATAAAGAGGTATTTGTCAGCCCCTTGGGCTCCTTAGTAGAATAGAGTTGTGGAAAAGAAGAATAGGATTGTTCAAGAAGCAACACTTGGACAATAATGAAGAAAATCTATCAAATTTATATTGGAAAGAAGAAATTCATACTATAGTCTACATACTTAACAAAGCACAAGCAAGGAAAAATAGTTCAAAGACTCCCTACGAGTTATGGTATGGAAGAACCCCTACTATAAAACAATTTAGAGTGTTTGGAAGCAAATGCTATATCAAAAGAGATGAATAAAGCTTAGGAAATTTTGAAGCAAGATCTAATGAAGAAATCTTCCTTGTATATTCTACAAGAAGCAAGGCTTACCAGTGCTACAACAAGAGGCTGAAAAGGATTGTTGAAAGTGCAAGTGTCAAAGTGGATGAAGACTTACATAAAAGTTCAGTAATGATAGATGGATATGAATCAGATGAGTCCTCTTATAGAGAAGAAGAGAAAGATGAAGGAAAGGAAAATGAAGTGTAGGTTGAAGAGGAAGAAGCTCTATAAAGGATCCCTAAAACCCCTAAGTATGTGCAGAAGAATCATTTAGAAGATCATATCATTGGTGGAAAAAGTAGAGGTGTGTTGACAAGAAGAAAGGTTGTTATGATGGAAGAACATGTAAACTTATGTTTACTTTCCAAATTTGAACCTAAAATAGTGATTGAAGTATGCAAAGACGAATATTGGATCAAGGCTATGGAGGAAGATTTTATGCAGATTGAGAAGAATTAGACTTGGGAACTTGTCCCAAGACTAGCAAACAAGAATGCAATTGGAACTAAGTGGGTATTCCAAAAAAAACCTAAATGAGAATGGAGAAGTGGTGAGAATCAAGGCAAGGCTTGTGTGTAAAGGCCACTCACAAGAAGATATAGATTTTGAGGAGACATTTTCTCCAGTGGCAAGAATGGAAGCTATCAGGATGTTTTTGGCTTTTGCAGCAAACAAACATTTTAAAGTGTATCAGATGGATGTGAATTCTAATTTCGTGAATGGTGAATTGGAAGAAGTTTACATTGAACAACCGGGAGGATTTTAGTTATCATAAAAATTGGATATGGTCTATAGATTGAAGAAGGAACTTTATGGACTTAAGAAAGCTCCTAGAGCTTGCTATGCAAGATTAGATAGGTATTTGTTGCAACAAGGATTCAATAAAGGTACTGTAGATAGTAATCTCTACTTTAAAGTTGAAAAAGATCAAATCTTGATTGTGGTTGTGTATGTTGATGACATAATCTTTGGAGGTAATGAAGTAATGTGCAAGAGATTTGCAGAAGAGATGAATAAAAAGTTTGAGATGTCTATGTTTGGGGAGATGAATTTCTTCCTTGGACTGCAAATCAATCGGACAAAGAAAGGGATATTCATTTCACAATAAAATTATGTCAAGGAAATGTTGAGGAATTTTGGAATGGAAGATTCTAAAACGGTATGTAACTCTATGTTTACTAGTTTCAAACTGAGTAAAAATGATGAATCTCCTAAGGCTGATTAGAGAAAATACAAATCAATGCTTGGAGGACTACTATATCTAATTGCTACTAGACCAGATATTATGCATGAAATTTTTCTTGTGGCTAGATTTCAAGAAGATCCTAAAGAGTCACATGTGGCATTAGTAAAGAGGATATTCAAATACTTGAAGGGCACTCCTAAACATGGTTTGTGGTACCCAAAGGATACCAATTTCTCTTTGAGTGCTTATACAGATGCAAATTGGGTGGGTTGTGTAGATGATCGAAAAAGTACAAGTGGTGGTGCATTCTTTCTTGGAAGTAGGTTGGTGTCTTGGCTAAGCTAGGATTTAGTGTCATTATCTACTGCAGAAGCATAATACAATGTTGCAGCATCATGTTGCACATAGGTATTATGGATGAAGCAAAATTTAAAGGATATTAGAGTGGTATATGATGAACCTATTTCTATCTTATGTGATAATAAAAGTTCTATTAATATTTCAAAGAATTTGGTAATGCAGTCAAGGAAAAAGTATATTTTAATCCAGTATCACTTTTTGAGAGAGAAAATTTTAGAGAATGAGGTGAAGTTGGAGTATGTGCCTACTAAGGATCAAGTTGTAGATATATTCACAAAGGCTCTTCCTAAGGATGATTTTGAGTATCTCTAGGAGAAGTTGGGGGTTATTTCCCCTCCTTATTTCAACTAGATGCATAAGGATATGCATCAGTCCAGTGAATTTCAAGATTCATTCCTTATTTTGGGCTGATGTTGGTGGCTACCTCTCAAGGGGAGTAGGTGGAAGTATTGTTAGTTTTTGCAGTTCGGGGGGTAAGTGTTATCATTGTGTGGATATGTGTAGTGGTTGCTGTTAGAATTGCCAAGATCTGATTGCAAACCAGAAAATACCTTCCACAGAAGAGGAAAATGAAAAAGCAAGAGATTGCATAAAAACATGCAATTTGATATATTCGAAAAGGATCATTAATTACAAGAGATTATTTGCTTTATAAAAGCAAAGATGCCTAAACCTAATCTTATCTTGAGCAACAAGATAGCTCGATAAGATAAATATAAGATCCTAAAAAATAGGAATTAAATATGCCTAAGTAAACTTATGCAAGTGTAATTAAATATTAATTACACTAACACCCCCCCATAAGTGCAACTTAGGGAGAAGTAGATTATTATGCAAATATGAGTCCCGGCAACAAGGCCTGATGAGGTACTCATGTACAAATGTAAAGAGAGAGAAACCCCTCGTGAGATGAACTGCGGGAAGAATCACCGGAAGAACTCTGAGGAGTAACACCGGAACTTGATATAGGCAAGCAAGGAAATATTCTTCGTATACTACTGAAACCGGATGAGAGTCACTGATTGACTCAAGGAATCATGATAAAGCAACAAAAGACCCGATGCCACGGAACACTCGAAACTCACATACTGGATCAACTCGGAATCTGTAAGCAACAATAGATGAAAAAGATGAACCCATAATGATGACAAAATCTGGAAACCATGTATCTCGATGCCGATGCCAAACTGTGACTGAAACTCTTCCATGGGAAGGAGTACCAAAAAAAGACTCTGGAACAATAACCACAAAAACATGGCCCTCAAATTGAGATGGATCCAATGTGGATCATTAACCATAGGCTCTCAATCTGAAGTGTGAACCAATGAATCCGACATGTGTCAAGCAAGACAAGAAATGTGGCCAAAAGAAACTAAGAGACCAGATAGACTCATGTGAGTTGCCATCAAAACAAGATGGAATATGGGATCAAAGTGAAAAAAACACTTTAATCAGATTATTATGCATGAAACCCCCCTGAATGGAACTTTATATCAGTTCGTTATTACAATACCCAATGATTGCATAAGGAGATGATGCAAAAAAATACAGAAACATGAGTGAAAATGCAAACCTAGAGCATGAAACAAAAATGAATTCATGTCTAATAAGAGTTACACATTTTCTATAAATGACCTCAGATCTGTATAGAGGCCGAAACCAGCTTTCCGATGCCGCAAAAATCACAAAAATCGGATAAGCGAGTCAAAAGATATGGATCCAGGAGTGAAAATGGCAACATCTGACTTCTGAGGCCGAAAAAGATATAAAAAATGCAAAACCAGAAAATCTCACCAGCACCAATGCGTAGAGCTCGGAAACAGCTTTCCGATGATATCTCGTTTGCAAAAAAAGGACGCCGTATGCCCAAGATATGCCCATTTCCGTGAAAGTTGTCCAAAAAGGTGCGATTTGGCCCCCAAAAGCCCTCAGGGGCTAAAAAAAATTCGGCCCAGTAAGATCAGTAGCCCCTGGAACAACTGGCGGAGGGCTGAGCGCAGGGGCTTGGACCCCAATATGACCGCGGGCTTGGAGATATAAGCCCTCGGGGGCTGGCGCGTGGCTGGTGGCGCGGCAAGAAAATCCGCCGGTGGCGGTGGTCCGGCGGTGGCCGGTGGGAGGCCGCCGGGTGGCGGGCGGGTGGCGGCCTCCATTTATACTGGCCGCGTAAAACATTTTCAATTTTTTTGATTTTTTTAAATATTTTTTTTGATATTTTTTCAAAAAATGAGCCTCGAAAACTGTGCCTGGGGGCCGTACGGCCCTTGGGCAAAATTTTTTTGCTTCTCCGGTCGATTTTGTCCAAACTGGACAAATTTTATATGAAAATGGGGGTTTTTGGGCGCTGCGAATCCAACGGCGAGGTCTGTTTGGGCCCAATGTGCTCCGAAAATTAGGCGACCCCCAGATCTAACAGATAAATCACCGAGCTTGAAACCTTCGCAGATCTGGCAAATGGTGATGAAAATCAATAAAATGAAAGTCATTTCTGACTTTTTCCAGCGCTCTGAATCCAACGGAAAACCCCGATCTGATCCAAGACACTGCATAAATGTGCTCAAGGATTGAAACCCTTGAGGGACCTCGAACGAGCTCTGCACTGTGTTCCTCCGAAAATGCTGAGAAGGGGCTGCGAATCGTGGCTCTGATACCATGTTAGAATCCAAGATCACCTGCATGCAAATGAATACCTGTCACATGCAAAAGACATGAAGAACCAAAAAGATGTTCTTTGTAAACCTCTCAGTAAAAATGCATTAAGAGAATCAAATTATTACAATGTGATCAATCCTTATGAAGGAGATCAAGAAACCCTAAAAGGGAAACCCTAAAATAAGCCCTAGTGTGCACACTTAATAATTAATAATTGATTATTAATGTGCCTAAGTTTAGCTTAAGTAATAAAGAGGAATAAGTGACTTAATTAATTAATCAATGTGATGTAATTAATTAAGCATAATAACTTATTATTCTAACAGTTGCTAGATGGTGAAGTATGTTGTTTAGTGTGTAGAGAAGGTGTGAATAAAACAAAGTGCAGTAAAAGAAAAGGTAGTTGCAGAGCAATTGTTGTCCCTTCCAGATGTTTCCTTTGAGGGAGAGAAATTATGTATGTCAAAGGGGGAGAGATACAATTGTGCCACCCTTTTCCATTGATGTCAAAGGGGGAGAGATTTGGAGAGAGATTTAACTGAAAAACCTTATGAATTAAGGAGGAGAGAAAAGAGTTGATGCTTGTGTAAGGGGGAACAATGTGTACAGTGGTGCAATATATGAGTTGGTGATCAGAGCTGTTATTTTTTATTCTTGATGGTTTTTCCATGTGTTTCCATCAATGAAAAAGGGGGAGATTGTTCGGAGTTTGTGTTGTTATTGATGTCAATAGTTCCAGGTTGTTACGTTGATGTCAATAGGTCTATAGAGAGATTGTTGGAAGTTTGTTTAATGATGTTTTGATTGGTTACATTATGTTGTCATTAGTAGTATCACTGATGTCAACCTCTAGTGTTTCTTTGATGAGAATGTGTGTTTTTGAGTTGTTAATAATGTGTTCTAGATGATGATAATGTGTTTGAGGTGCTTGGTTTCAGAGTGTTTTTGAGAAAATTTGGAGAAAAGAGAAAACAATGTGGTTGAGAGCAGTTTAGTATAGCAGAGTAGTGATCTGGTTTTGCTCCACATTTCTTCTTTGTTGAAGATCTACTTATGTGGTTTGGATATGTTTATCAGAGGTGTTCAGTGGTGTTGTATCTAAAATTTCTTGTCGTAGATCATTGTGCAGAGAAATTTGTATTCACTAGTGTGTGAATTGCGAAGGTAGTGATGTTTGGGAGAAATGGTTTTGCTCTACATTTCTTTGTAGTTTGGTTTATGGTCTTGCAAATTTGAGGGTGTGCTTAAATTGCTCATATCTATCTTCAGTCTAAGTTGTTTGTGTTTTGGTTCTCTGCAAGGTCGGATTTAGGTGTTTTAGTGTGTGGAAGGTTAGTTGGTTGTGTACAATGAATATGTTCCTCTGGTGTATGATGTTGTGAAGGATTTTTTCGATTTCAAGGTGTTGATGGAATATTCTAGATTAGTTTTAACTATTGTGTGTGGTATGTGATTCATCTTTGATCAAAGGAAGTGTGTACTTACTTGTTTAATGGTGTTAACACAAGTTTGACTAACCTTTGGTGTCTACACTAATTGTGGAAATGCTTTGATGTTTGTGGAAGTGTGGCATGGCATGTATGAGTGTATTTAGGTCTGAGTTAAAGTGTGTTGTGCTTCACCTTCATTCCTTTCCACTACAGGAATGTTTTGGTGCCAACCTAATTTGAATTTTCATAGTTAAGGTGCTTAGCCAAACTTGTCAATTATTTTCAAGGTTAAAAATACTATATACAAGTGGAGTTGATGGAGAATTAAGGAAAGTAGTGTGTGATGCATAGTTTAGATATGTGAAGTGAAAAAATATGAAATGGATTATGAGCTTTAACTCCTAAGACTATTGGAAGTAGTGAGCAAAAGTTGTCTACATTCTACATAAAGAGTGTGAATGTTTTAGTGAAGTAGTGGTGGAAATTTTTTGCTGCTTTGAGATGGATTTCTCATTGTAACAATCTTATTTCTTCTTCTTTCTAATCTAGCAGTGGGCCCTTCTTTTCTTTTGGATAGTGAGCCCTTTGACAGTGAGCCTATTGTATTCGATGGTGCAATTGCTTTATATTGTGAGCTAATCCTCACTGTGGTTTTTCCCTTCTTGGATTTTCTACATAGATTTGGTGTTCTCATGTGTTTGGATGTGTTTTCATTATTTTTTTCATGTTGTTAAGGGTTTAAGGTTCAATACAGATATGAATGTTAATGAGGGTTTTGATGTTTTAATGTACAACTGCTTCACCCCCTCTCAGTTGTCTTGTGCATTCAATAGTATAATCATCAATTAAGTCATAAAATACATGTCTCCTTGTGGATTCTTAGTCCTCATTGTTTCGTACAAATATGTATGTACCAAATCCAATGGATTTAATATGGAATACTCCGTAGTTGGATTATTTTTCTTTGTCTACTTTCCTTCATCACATGGCTTGCAACTAATTAACTGAGGTTTCTTGATTTTTGGCATATACTAGACTAGCCCTTTTGAACTAACCTTGACAATATCATCAAAATTCATGTATCCTAAACTTCTATGCTAAATCCAACTTTTGTACTTATGCATCTTGAAATCCATTGGGTTGATGTGTCTCCTTATGCATCTAGTTCAAAGAAGGAGGGGCAATGACCCCCAACTTCTCTTGGAGATACTCAAAATTATCCTTAGGAAGATCCTTAGTAAATATGTCACTAACCTGATCCTTTGTAGGCACATATTCAAGCTTCACTTCATTCTATACAACCTTCTCTCTCAAAAATTGATACTAGATTATTTGAAATATTGATAACACTTGTATTATCACAAAAGATAGAAATTGGTTCATCACATACCACCTTGATATCGTATAATATTTTCC
The DNA here is from genome assembly GCA_007258455.2 of Sequoia sempervirens. Lineage (NCBI taxonomy): Eukaryota > Viridiplantae > Streptophyta > Pinopsida > Cupressales > Cupressaceae > Sequoia > Sequoia sempervirens. The sequence goes on from VDFB02365507.1 coordinate 94,737, forward strand.
TATCCATAACACTTGTGTGCAACAAGATGTTGTTGCTGTGTACTCTGCCTCTGTAGTAGATAAAGATACTAAATTTTGTTTCTTGCTTAGCCATGACACTAATCTACATCCAAAGAATGCACTGACACTTGTACTTTTCCTATCATCTACACAACCAACCCAATCTACATATGTGTAAAAACTCAGAGTGAAATCAATATCCTTTGGATACCACAAGCCATGATCCAAAGTGCCCTTCAATTATTTGAATATCCTTTGTACTGCTGCAACATGTGATTCTCTAGAATCTTCTTGAAATATAGCCACAAGACAAACTACATGCATGATATCCAATCTAGTAGTAGTTAGATATAGCAGTTCTCCAATCATTGATTTATAATTGCTCTGATCAGCCTTAGGAGATTCATCATTCTTGCTCAGCTTGCAACCGGTAGGTATAAAGGTACACACTAGTTTAGAATCTTCCATTCCAAACTTCTTCAACATTTCTTGGACATACTTTGATTGTGAAATGAAAATTCTTTTATTTAGCTGATTGATTTGTAGTCCAAGGAAGTAATTCATCTCCCCAAACATAAAAATTTCAAACTCTTTCTGCATTTCCTCTACAAACTTCTTACACATAGCTTCATTGCCTCCAAATATTATGACATCAACATATACAACCACAATCAAGATTTGAGCTCTTTCAACTTTAAAGTAAAGATTGCTATTTGTGGTACCTTTATTGAATCCTTGTTATATCAAGTACCTATCCAAACTTACATACCAAGCTCTAGGATCTTTCTTCAATCCATATAATGCCTTCTTCAATATGCAAACCATATCTAGTTTGTCTGATAATTGAAATCCTTTTGGTTGTTCTATGTATATATCTTCTTCTAATTCTCCATTCAACAAAGCATACTTCACATCCATTTGATAAAATTTGAAATTCTTGTGTGCTGCAAAAGCCAAAAACATCCTAATAGCTTCCATTCTTGCCACCAAAGTAAATGTCTCCTCAAAATTTATTCCTTCAACTTGTGAGTAGTTTTTACACACAAGACTTGCCTTGTTCCTTACCACTTCTCCATTCTCATTTAGTTTGTTTTTGAATGAAATGGTGGAAAATAGGATCTTTCCCAAATGTTAGTGAAAATGAGATGGATCACTTATTTTCCAAGCCCAAAATAACTTCAAATATGCAAAATAAGATGCTAATAATAACCAAAAATGCAACCTAACTGTTATAACAACTATGGAGGATGTTTTTAGATCATAAAAAGTTTTGTACCTGGCTAGAAAGTTGTTTTTTTTGAGCTATGGAGGACTCATTCGCCTTTAGGGGTGAATGGGTCCTTTTAGGATTTTGGAAAACTCATTTCAAGATCCTATACCTTGATGTATGCACTCTTGAAATCTCGGTTATCAAGTTCTAGAAGCTTGTATGCAATTTTGTAGAGCTCTTTTTGTGATCTTGTACTTTGAATGACAACTTTTGCAACTTTGCAAATTTGATAACTTTGCTCCAAATCTTGCTCAACTTGATCCTCAACCTATAAATCTACAATCACACACTCAAGGGAAAGAAAACTTGTTGATTTGTTAGTGAATGGGGGTTTGCCTCAATCAAACCCCTTGTAGGTAATTAAACCAAATGATGAAATGAAGAAATTGAAGCATGAAATTTCAACAATGTAAATGATGTCACCTTGGATTTTGTCTTGTGAAACAAATCTGCAAACAGTCCTAGAGTTTCCATGAAGAATGCAGATCTTGGATGTAGGATGATGCTTGTAAATGAACCCTCAATGCAACATTAACTTCTTAGCTCAACACACAGGAATACATTAAACCCTTGACATGATGATATGATCTTGAATTGCTACAATAAACCTTTGAAATCTTCCTTCAAATGCCTTATGAATACTCTTGAAGTGCTCTAATTCTCTTGCTTTTGATCTCATGAAGTCACACAAAATTTCTAGGAGAAACAATGTGAAGTAACCCCTTACTTATACTAAATTAGGAAATTAACCTCGAAATTCAAAGAACTAAGGCCGACACTAGATCTAGAAAGAAACATAATTAAATTCCCACCAGAATGAAATTAAAAAATTAGGGTCTCATTAAGAGAGGAGCCATTTTCCACCAAAGGTGAATGGGTCCTGGCTAAGTTTCTAGGACCAAGCTTCAAGGGGCTGAAAGAAGGCCAAAAACCCCTTCTAGATCAACTGAGAAAGGGGGGTCTTGTTAAGGGAGAACCCATTTGCCATCATGGGTGAATGGGTCTTGGATCAACTTACTAGGACCTAATTTTTCCCAATGAAATAATTTGATATTTAATTTATAATTGTCGGGAGAGATCCTCGAGAGGTGTCAAAATTAAGGCCTAAAAAGGGGGTTAATAACTCCACTTAACCATAATGAATTAAAACTGCCTAGATAAATGTGAAAGTGATTTAAAACACTTTACAATACTTAAAAAAGGTACAAATTATGCTTATTTTATTTAGAAAGGGGCCCATAAGGTTTAATTAAGCAAATAAGTCCTAGAAAAGTGTGAAAGTGTGTTACAACACTTTACAACACCCTTGCAAAGGACTAATTAAAGCATGTTTTAGTCACATAAAGGGGCCTAGAATGATGTGAATGTGTACAAAACATTACAACACCACTCCAAGACACCAATAGTTTAGTTTTTATGTCAATTATCAGATCAAGCAAGAAAAGGAAACTTTTTCCGTTACTACACTAAATACCCACTTAGTTCCAATCGTATTTTTCTTTGTTGGTCTTGGGAAAAGTTCCAAAGTCTGATTCTTCTCAATCTACAACAACTCTACTTCCATAGCCTTGATCCAATATTCATCTTTGCATGCCTCAATCACTATTTTAGATTCAACTTTAGAAAGAAAAAATAGATTTATATATTCTTCAATAGATTTCCTTCTTGTTAGTATACCTTTTCTCTTAATTCCCAATGATGTGTTCTTCATAATGATTCTTCTAGACATACTTAGGAGTTTTAGGAGTCTTTTTTCGAAGCTTCTTCCTATTTAATCTATACTTATTTTTCTTTAGATTTTTCTTCTTTTCTACAAGAAGACTCATGTAATTCATATCCATCTATCTATTGCAAGAATGATGGTGTTGTCATTGATTTCAATAGGAAGTCCACTGACTGGTACTATCATTGATATCAAGTATGAGATGAAGGTGTTGAGGATATTGAGAAAATTATGAAAAGAGGAAAACAAGTTGTTCATGTGTAGTTGAGACCTTAAGGAAGTGTTGTGAGTACATGGAGGTATTATTTTGTTGTAGAGTTTGAAGATTTGTTGGAATGAGCTGAGATGATGGTTTTGGTACTTGGTTTCCAAGTGATTTTGAGAAAATTTAATAAAAAGAGTAAATTGTGTTGTGCAAATGATCATAGTGTGCTCTGATATTATGCTTCGGGTTCCTTCTATGTTGATGTTATTCTTGTCCAGATCTTACAGGTTATTCAAGGGTGACATAGGTTGCTATATTTGGAATTTTGGTTTTTGGATTGTTGTACATTGTGAGATAATTTCACCAATGTGTGAGCCAGTTATTTAGTAATGTTTTCTATGGTCTGGGAGAAATGTATTTGCTTTGTGTCTCTCTACTATTTGGATTCATGTTGTGTATATTTAGGAAGTTTCTAATAATGCATTTATCTTTTTGGTTTCAAAGTTTTACTTGGTTTGGTGCAGTGAAATGTAAGTTTCATGTGTCAGTGTGCGAATAAGGGTTATCATTTATCCCGAGTTAAAGTAGTTGTTGATGCAAAGCTTGGTTGAAGTGTTTGATGAATCTTAAGTAGTTCATGAATTGCTCTAGATTGAGTTCAAGTAAATTATGTTGTCCGAAACTTTTGACTTGATCTACGGAAGTGTGTACTTAATGTTTATGGTGTTTTGCATGGGTGCTATCCAAACTTGTGTTTAACACACAAGGATTGTGGAAGTGTGTTGAAGTGTGTTGGGATCTATTTGGGTCCTAATTAAGGACTTATGTAGGTCACCTTTCTTTCCTATCCACCGCAGGATAGTTTGGGTGTTGACCTATTTCAAATTTGAATGTATAACGACTAGTGGCCGACATTGGAGAAAGCTTGTGATAGATATTGATATAAATATGTATGGTGTTGATGCAAGAGGGATGAAGAAAGAGTAAGAAGCAAGATAGATGTGATATTTTTGCGAGTGAAGTGTAATGGGATGCGAAATTGAGCAGAGTAGTGTGAATTTCATGTTAGGGTTCCAAAGGCACTGAGCTAAAGGCACCCAATATCTTTCATGTGAGACTACAAAATTGTGTGAGCAATTGTGGTGGAATCTTTGTTGCATTAAGAAGTGTTTATTTGTGTAACATTCTTCTTCTATCTTCTTGTATTCTTTCTATGGTAGTCAGCCCTGAGAGTGAGCCTTTTTAGACAGTGCGTCCTATTTTGGTAGTGAGCCCCTTTGTACCAGTTTTGATATTACTTATATTGTGAGCTAATCCTCACCATGTTTTTTCCCTCATTCTGTTTTCTATGTAAATTTGGTGTTTTCATGTGTATGGTGTTTTTTTTTTAGTTTTTGTTATTTGTATTTCATGTTGAATCAATCTAATAGAATAAAGACTTAATGAATGCTTGTGGATTTGATTACTATTGGGGGTTTTGAAGGTTTAATTTGCTACAATTGATTCACCCCCCCTCTTAGTTGTCTTGTTCATTTCAACAATTGGTATCATAGCAAGGTTCCTTGAAGAAGAGCTTAACCACTTGAGGTAGGTCCAGGATGGTAAACAAGATTCCTTTGGAATACCCTAGATTTGATGGGACAAATTATGCATTTTGGAAAACACAGATGGAAGGATATTTGTTTGCTCAAGGATGTGATATTGAGAAGGCTTATCAGACTCCATTCACTCCACCTTCTAATGGTCTGAATACAAATGGAGAAATCAAGGTGCATGGGACCAATGCTAAGGCAAGGTACATTATTAAGAAGTCTTTCAAAAACTAAATTAGTTAAAGTTATGAGTTTGAAGACTACTAAAGAAGTTTGGGATAAGTTAAAAATAATTTATGAAGGAGATCTGAAGGTCAAGAAATCAAAGTTACAAAACTTGAAGGCACAATTTGAAATGATGCATATGTCTGAGGATGAAACAATTAAAGGCTACATTTAGAGAATTGATGAAATGGTATGTGATATGAGAGGTCTTGGTGCAATGGTTAAAGAATCTCAAGTGGTGAAGAAGATTATCAGATCTCTTCCAGATTGTTATAGTAAGAAGGTAGCTGCTATTGAGGAAACAACTAATTTTGATAAATATTCCAAAGATCAGTTGATTAGTACTCTAACTACATTTGAAATGAGAAAAATGAAGAAAGGAACAAAAGTAGAGACTACTTTTAAGGCTGATAAATTAGAGAAGGTTGAAGAATCAGGTGAAGAAGATCTTGATGATCTGGAATCTAACTTCGTGAGGAATATGAAAAATGGTATCAGTAAGTATCAAGGTAAATTACCTTTCAAATGTTTTAGCTATGGAGAGATAGGTCATTATGCTTCTAGATGTCCAAAGAGAGCTATAAACATTAAGAACAAAGGAAATAAAGGGAAGATGATTAAGAAAGCTTACTATGTGAGAGAAGATGTTGGTATTTCTAATGATGAATTTGATTATGGAGATTTTAATGATAATGAATGTCTATTTTTGGCTATAAAAGAAGAATCTAGTTCTGCTAACCCTGAAAGTTGTGTGAAGGAAATTATTCTGGAGAAGAAGGATAAGGTTGAAGGTACTTTGGTATCTAATTTTCATGTTAAAGATGATAATAATTACTAGGTTGTTGATAGTGGTTGCTCTAATCATATGATCATAGACAAAAGTAAGCTTGTTAAACTTGAAAAATATGATGGGGGACTAGTTAAATTTGGAGATGATTCAGGATCTAAGATTTGTGGAATAGGTTCAATAAGTTTTGATGGCAAGCATAATACTAACAATGTTTACTATGTTAAGGGATTAATACATAATCTCTTGAGTGTTGGAAAATTTGTAGCAAAGGATATAATATTTTGTTTAAGGATGAAGCATGTGAGATCTGAAAAGGGTCCAAAACTGTGATTGTTGCAGGTAAGAGAACATAAGGAAACATGTATCAACTTAAGGGTAGTTGATGGTCATTGCTTTATGTCATAGATTAATGATAGATGGTTATGGAACTAGAGGGTGTGTCACATGAATTTTGATAATTTGGAAATAATTAGCTTGGTTCATGCTATGAGAGATTTACCTAAGATCATAAAGCCTATCAATGTTGTTTGCAAGAGTTGTCAATTTGGAAAACAAACAAGGAGTAGCTTTAAGGGAAAGGAAAAATTTGCTATCAGACTGTTGGAATTAGTGCATACATATATTTTTGGTCCTACAAGGGCAAGAAGTATACAAGGTGACATGTACTTTATTCTTTTTGATTACTCTAGATCGACATGGGTTACTTTTCTTAGAGAGAAATCTAATGCATTAGATAAATTAAAGGAATTTAAAGCTTTGGTTGAAAATAAAGTGTTTGAGATCTAACAAAGGTGGTGAATTCACCTCCAATGAGTTTAACTTGTTTTTTGAAGTTCATGGAATAAAGAGGCATTTCTCTACTCCTAAAACTCCTCAGTAGAATGGAGTTGTTGAAAGTAAAAATAGAACTATTTAGGAATTTGCAAGGACTATGATGGAGGAAAATCTATCGGATGTCTACTAGAGAGAAGCTATTCATACTATTGTTTACATACTTAACAAAGTTCAAGATAGAGTTAACAACACAAATACTCCTTATGAACTATGGTATGGAAAGATTCCTACTGTGAAGTACTTTAGAGTGTTTGGAAGAAAATGTTATATCAAAAGAGATGAAGAAAACTTAGGAAATTTTGATGCAAGGTTTGATGAAGGTATCTTACTTGGATATTCTATTAAAAGAAAAGCTTACAAATGTTACAAAAAAAGGTTAAGAAAGAGAGTTGAAAGTGCAAATGTTAAAGTTGATGAAAACTTGCAGAATTCTATTGCAGTAGATGGGTATGTGTCAGATGAACTTGATTACAAAAGAGTAGAAGGAATAATTGATGAATAATAGGTGAAAAATGAAGAGGAAGAAGCTCTGGAGAAGACCCCCAAAACCCCTAAGTATGTGCAAAAGAATCATTTTGAAGATCAAATTATTGGAGATAAGAGGAAAGGTGTATTGACAAGAAGTAAAGCTGCTAAAGTTGAGGTAAATTTTTGCTTACTTTCTAAAGTTGAACCTAAATAAATTACTGAAGCATGCAAGGATGAACATTGGGTGAAGGCAATGGAAGAATAACTTATGCAGATAGAGAAAAATCAGACTTGGGAATTGGTCCCTAGACTGGCAAACAAGAACATAATTGGAACTAAGTGGGTTTTTAGGAAAAAGATGAATGAGAATGGAGAAATTATTAAAAACAAAGTAAGACTTGTGTGTAAGGGTTACTCACAAGTAGAAGGCATATATTTTGAGGATAATTTTTCTCTTGTGGCTAGGATGGAAGCTATTAGAATTTTTTTGGAATTTGCAGCACATAAATATTTTAAGGTCTATCAAATGGATGTGAAATCTGCTTTTCTAAATGGAGAATTGGAAGAAGAGGTTATATGGAACAACCAGAAGGTTTTCAATTACTAGATCAACCAGACATGGTATGTAAGTTGAAAAAGGCACTATATGGTTTGAAGCAAGCTCCCAAAGATTTGTATGCAAGATTGGATAGGTACTTGATACAACAAGGTTTCAACAAGGGCTTTGCAAATAGTAATCTTTACTTTAAAATTGAGGAAGACAGGATCTTGATAGTAGTTGTATATGTGGATGACATTATCTTTGTTGGAAATGAATTTATGTGCAAGAAATTTTTTGAAGATATGTAGAAATAATTTGAGATGTCAATGTTTGGGGAGATGAATTTCCTTCTTAGGTTATAAATCAATCAAATTGATAAAGGTATTTTCATTTCACAGTCCAAGTATGTCGAAATGCTGAATTTTTTTGGAATGGATGACTCCAAATTGGTATGGATTCCTATGGTGATTGGATGCAAATTAAGAAAATATTATGATTCACCTAAGGCACACCAAATTAATTGCTACTAGATCAGATATCATGCGTGCAGTTTGTCTTGTTGCTAGATTTCAAGAAGATCCTAAAGAAACACATGTTGTAGTAGTAAAGAGAATATTTAGATATTTAAGAGGCACACCAAATTATGATTTTTGGTATCCTAAGGATGTTGATTTCACATTAAATTCTTATACAGATGTAGATTGGGCTAGTTGTGTTGATGACTAGAAAATTACAAGTGGTGGTGTTGTTGTCTCCTAATAGTGCACCCTTGCTGAGTAAACTTGGCCTATTGGTGAAACATTGGAACTTTTCTAGGTTGTGGGTTACCTAAAGAAAAAAAGAACCTCCAGAGTAAGCTAGCTCTTATGGTACTCACCTAATTAACTACTCTATGTTTTGTAGAGGAAAGAGTAAGGAGGAAACATAAACTGAAAACTAATTCCTATGGTGATGCACCAAAATGTCATCTAAGACTTGTAAAGTTACTTGTACATATAGTTTCAATCAACAACAAACCTTGACATGCACAACTCAATAATTATATACTTTTTCATCAATATTTCATAAGGAGGATATAATGCATTCAATCCTAGAAGGAAAAAATAAATTTCACAACTTGAATCACTTGCATCTCAACACAACTTATAACCTGAAAAATACATATACTTTATGCACAAAGGTGCTACTAATGAGACACAACAAGGAATGAGACTTCACATGTAATTGCATCAATCATTGAAATTCACACAATAGAACATAAAATTAAGTGGGAAAAATTGCTTATCTTCATTGATCTCCAAGGTGTAAACTGCTATACATGTCTGTCAAAAATGAGTTGCAACTAATGTCTTCTGCTGAAAAGGGCCTCCAAAGTCACAATGTAGCAAAAAGATGATGATAAGAACTAAATTCAAAAATTAAGTTTGAAGTTACTTATGCTTTTCCAAATGGTTGCACAAAGATAGGAACTAGAAACATCCTTGGTCGTGTACAACAAAAAAGCCTAAATTCTAGCCCCTAAACCCACTCCAAAAAGGCTCAAATGTGAAGAAAAGGTCAAACCTTGACCTCACCTATCATAAAGGCTCCCAAAATTGCTTCAAGATGCTCTCAATTCCTTCCAAACCAAGTCAAAACAACCCCTATATTCTTGACACTTGTCTTTCAACCTCCTCTATATTCTTGGCATAAACCATAAATCTCCAACTATATCTCCTTTGACCATATCTTGAAAGCAACGTATCCCTATCTTGCATCATATACAATCATTAAATAAAGTTATAACTACATCAATTTAATAAATGTTGCTTTACATTTTTTAAATTGGTTTCACATTTATGCAAAATAAGGCATGACTCGGCCATGTTTGGAAAGGAAATGCAGAATACAAAGTTATTAAGGGGACACCCTTAGTCACTTGCAAAAATATATAATGCAAAGGCATTAACATAAAGGAAATATTTTAAAACAAAGGAAAACATGCCATTTATTTTGTCGGCCAAAATTAGGGTAAAAAGAAAACCTAAAGAGAACCTGTGGCCACATATTACATTTCATTTCATTTTGCATATTCTGGAAACTTCATTCCAGTCTTTGAAAGCACCGCCATGGGTTTCACCTGGTGTTGAGGCTTTGTGGAGGTCGCATCTAAAGGTTTTAAATAGATTCTATGCAAAAAATGTCAAGGTCAAGCCTGGGTAAGCTCTAAGTCTATGTAAACTTGCATTTCTTTTCAATATTCATGGGAAAACACTTGTTCTTTCACTGCCATGGGTTTCACCTAGTGTTGAGGCTTTGTGGAGGTCACATCTAAAGGTGTTAAATAGATTCTATGCAAAAAATGTCAAGGTCGAGCCTGGGTAAGCTTTGAGTCTATGTAAACTTGCATTTCTTTTCAATATTCATGGGAAAACACTTGTTCTTGAGCTCTACTATGTCAAAATGATGAATATATTTTGTCTTTTTGTGCATTTGTTCATGCTTGCTCGACCTCTGTAGAAAAAGGTAGAGAAATTTCTTTCCTCTTTTCTATTATTCACTTGGCATTGCAAATAAAGTTCTCTGTACTCCATGGCCATGACTTTACATTCTTTGCGGGTATTGAGGCTCTATTCTCACTTTGTGGCCAAGCTTCTCCATCTCACTGTCTTGAAAAGACAACAAACTCTCCCTTTGCTTTCCATTTTGTTCATGGCTCAGCCCTAGGTTTTATATGCAAAATTCATTTTGTAGCTTTAAAATATGTGATTCTGCCTTGAATACCTACGGAACACTTGAGTGTTTTCGTTTTACATACATAAATGAGGGTTATTATTTTGTGCAATTTTTTTCCTTACTATCACTTATAGGTACTCATGCATTTTGGAAAACTTCTTATCAAAAGGCCATGGCTGTATCTCTTGACACATCTTTTTGGATTTTTCTTCACTATATCAAGGGTTTTCTCTTATATTTGAACCTACATCAACATGTTGACGTGTAAAACATGGATGGAAACACCTTTTATTTTGCAATACTCAATAGTCACTTCAAAACCTATAACTATCATTTCACTAGACTGTTCATTAACTCTATTTACTCCATCTTGATAGTCAACACATATCCTTCAATAAGCCTTTTGTATTTTGGGATAAAGATGTTTGAGTTGCAAGTCATAAATGACTATGCTCAATATGATCATAACAATGGTTCATCTCAAGCCCTCTTTCCTTTATAACCATTAATGCCATTTTGACTTGGAATTGCTATGACATGATCCACCCACATAACTACCCCTGACAGTTAAAGATGATTGTTCCTTCATTGTTTCCTATCCTTCTGATGCAAGTAATGGTAGCCACTGTCATGTGATGGAATGCATTGTATGATAGATTTGAGACTTCTCCGCTATTCCTTGAAGATCACTATCATCGGGTTATCAATAAAACTATCTTTTAAATAGTCTTTGTGACTATTTATGCATAGGATCATTGCCTCCTTACTCAATTGAATAGGTATTTTTCATTTATGATAGTTACTTACCAGCTCATTGTCATGAGTGATATGTACTTGTTCAATTGATGAAAAATGAGATGAATTTACATTCTTACCCCACTTAAAACACAAGAGGGTAGCATGCTAGGCTCAACCCTTGTGGGAGCTCATTTTACTCTACATGCTATGATGTCAAATGAAAATGATCCAATAATAAAATTTCACCTATACCTGCACAGTGAAAAAACATGTTAGATAAAACAATGAAACACAATATATGATGGATGTTGATGATAATCCTCTACTTTTCTTGATGCTTGTGATATTGCAAAATATTTCAATGCCTTATGAGAATAAACTATATGTTTGTTGATGTAGCATATGTAGAGAATATGGGTCCTGAGCTCTAACACAAATTTCTTCATCTCTTCTAGGAATTTCAAGCAACAACAAAGCAAATTCTAGAGCAACCAAGCAGGGGGGACTAGACAAGGATGCAACAGTTCAACTTGGGGTTCGTCATTTAGGCAATGACGAATCCTTACTCTTTCCAAATGCTCTTTTCTTTTTATATATTCAAATGTATAGTTTATGCTTTCTATTGTATTGAAATAGTTATTCCCACCGCTTGTGTGGGACACCATACATTTGTAATTATCAATAAAGCTAACATTTATGCAAAACTTTTGCAAATATTTCTCTTGTATACATTTGCATAATAAACTGCAATTGTTTTGATAACTACTTTTGTGAATATGAATGGAACTTAGTAGAATTGAATTTGTAACTTTATCTTTATTTTGCAAAAAATATTTAAGCTCTACTTGATTGAGCTAAAAGCAATATTAGGTAACATTTTTTGTGACATCTGTGATATGTTTGCATGCTGAACATCCTGACCAGTTGCCTAAACCTATGCATTGGGCACATGAGTCAAGTAAGAACTTGAAAAGACTTGAAAAATAATCTTGCTTACTATTGTAACTCATCCAAAATAGTGCATAACACCTTCAAATCTTATTCCATCAATAAAAATACTTAGAAAAACTAACTATGAAAAATATCACTTAGAGGAAATGAAACTGCATCTAAACTATGTGCAACAACACTTATTGAATCAAAACTCCTAAACTAACATGTACAAAGGTATTCATACCTCAAAACAGTGTTTTAGGTCTATCCCATTGAATGGGATACCCAATAAATCACCATCTATTTTTGACAGTTGGAAAGTATTGTGTTGTTTTCACTCTACAACGATGAACGAGCCACTCCACATTTTGTCAAACTTAGTGTGCTTTCCAAGGCTGATATTTATCTCATCCTATTTAAGCACATCATCTCCTTCCTTAAACACCCTTGGTGTTGCTTTCTTTTCAAAAACTCTATTCACTTGGAGTTGGTGAAACTCCATTGTTTGCATGGCTTTATCTCTTATTTCCTCCAGCTCCATGAGTTGTGCATATCTAACTGCCACTGGATCCTCTCTTCAAACATTTCAAGTTGGTTTACAATATCAAGAGCTGAAAACTCAATAGACAAAGGCAACCTTGCCTCCTTTCCATATACTAGCATATAAGGGGAGTTTCTAATGGACCTCTTTGGTGTTATTCTATCTGCCCACAAGGCAGATTTCAACTTGGTATGCCAAGTTCTTTGGTTATCATCCATTATTCTCTTAATGATCTTTAACATGTTATTATTTGTTGACTCTGCCAAACCATTACCTTGAGGATAATAGTTTGATGAAGTATTCAAGTGAATACCATTCCTGACAGTCCATTCACTCAACCTTATTCCAACAAGAGCAAAGGCATTATCAGAAATAATATACTCAGGCACACCATATCTTGTTATTAAATCATCATAGAAATTTAGAACAACACTTTCATTAGCTTCTTTTAGTACCACATCCTTAGTCCATCTAGTAAAATAATTTGTCTTTGTGAGAACCCACTTATGACCTGCACTAGAAGGTGGATTAATAGATCTTATAAAATCAATGCCCCACCTCATAAAAGGTTGTTAAAATTGTATAGGCTGCAAAGGAAGAGATGGAAACCTTTCCTTACTTGCAAACATTGCACACTTAACACATTTCCTTTCCCAAGCATGGGCATCTTTGAAGAGGCTTGGCCAATAATACAACCCTCATGATCTTCCAAGCTGTGGTCCTTGGAGAAAAATGTCCACCAGTTGTTCCATCATGGAACTCATGAATTATTTATTAATCTGATTAGTATCTGTAGACATCTAAATTTGATCGCTCCCATACGATCAAATTCACCTCTTTATTCATCCATTCTATCAATATTAATTTATTTAATTAATATTACATTTTCTGCCTAAGGTCCTTAAAGTATTTAATTTAATAATTAAATGCTTTACCTTACATCTTTTCCCTCTCTGAATTAAATAAATACATCAATTTATTTAATTTAGTCATTTAACCTTTTTGAATAAAATCAATTTTAAATTATTCATTTTTCTCTCTCCTTGTCACATCCTCCATAATCCCTTTCTAATCTAGATTAATTTAATTAATTCATAATTAGGATGTGCATCCTCTTAACCAAGGATTAATGTCACATCCTCCTACATTTGCCACTTACTTCTAATCTTTCTTTAACTTATCCTAATCATGTATTTGCATAACCTTAATCAAAGTCATTAGCCACATTTAGAATCCCTTTTTAGTCAACCTTTCCATTTACCTTTCTTAGCATTGACCCTCTTTCCCATGTGAATTTTTAATTCACATTTATTTATTTTAGGTCCCTCTTTTCCCCAAGTGAATTTTTAATTCACATTTATTTATCCAAGGTCCCTCTCTTCCCCATGTGATTTTTTAATTCACATTTTATCCTTCCAAGGCTTACCTTATCCCCATGCAACTTCTAGAACATTTGACTTGTCACCTCATCCACATGTGACAAATTCCCACCTTTTTGGAAACCCTCTCTTATCCACTAGATTCTCCCAAGTATGTGAATTTTTAATTCACATTTATTTCTCCAACCACTTTCTCATTTCCCATGGAAATTTTTGAGGAATTCCAAAATTCCTCAAATGTCACTTTCATCCTCACTTGGGGACAAGAAGTTCCTTTTTAAGAAAATATTCTCACCCCCCAAGGTACTTTCCTTCCTCCACATCATCTTATCCTAGACCATCTCGCATTCCACATGTCAAGATGTGTGGGCTTGTGAGTCCGCAACTCACCATAGCCCTACATCTTGACCTTGGTGGCTCAATCTCAACTATTGAATTCTCTAGAGAATTCAAATTTCTCTATAAATACCCCCTCTTCTAAGGAATTTTCAACACTTAGTCATTTTAGCATCCTTATGCTGTCATTTTGAGCACTCAATTCACACATATTTTCACTCATTTTAGCCAAGCCATTTTAGCCATTTGCATTTGCATCCCATCATATTGTCAATCTTGCATTAGTCATATCCATAGCCATCCAAGGAGTATACAAGTTTACATTCACAAGGGCCAACCAAGGGATTCATCAACATGGAGAAGGTATAAGCACTTGCACAATTTCATCTATTTGTCTTTGTGTTAACAATTTCTTAGGCTAATCTTGAGGTGTCCCTTTGTTTTTTTCTCTCATTGCATAATAGTTGTTTTGCATCTTTAGAATAGGATAAACATTTTGGATCACAGTATCAATGCACCTTAGTAACACTCCATTATGATCTTTCCTAAACAATATACCATTGATAAGCACATAAGTAATTGACTATAACTTGAAGTACCTTCTCTTTGCTTTGTCCAAACCATGTGGACACTCACCAGTCTGCAGAAAATGGGCCATCTATTTCATCCAACCTACACCCAATACTGGTGCAACAATTTGAGACTCCTCATTGGTGACAAAAAACAACTTCCTTTTGAGTTTCTTGCTCACCCTCTAACCCAACAGCTAGTTATTCACACAACCCTTTATCTCTAACCAAATAAGTGATCTTGATATCAATGTCATACTCCATGACTTTTATGATACAACCTTCTCTCTTCTCATTCAAATCTCTGCTCAAAAGAAATTCTTTGACACTAAGATGAGAAACCATTAGATGAACTTTGTTATTAGAAATTAAATTCCTAAACTTCTTCAAACTTCTAATAACAACAAGTACAAATTTTTCAACAAAAGTATATCCCTGCTCATAGTCTTCTAGGCCTTGACTGAAATAAGCTATGGGTTGTTCCAAATTGTCATCATTTTGTTGTACCAACATAGCAGAAATAGTATCTATGCTACCAAAATCATAAAGAATAATTTCCTTTACAAAGTTACGATTTACCAATATGGGAGTTGCTAATAATGCCTCCTTGATTGCTTCAAAACTTCATTTTCCCTCTCTCGTCCAACTGAAACTTGCATTCTTTTTTAACATAGTAGTTAAAGGCTTCAATAAATTTGCTACATTTTGTATAAATCTTCTCACAAAGTTAATTCTACCAAGGAAGCTTTGCAGCCTCTTCTTATGGTTGGGTAAAGGTAAAGAAAGAATGACACTTACCCTTTCTGGGTGAATGGTAATTCCCTATTTTGATACATGTCCAAGGAATTTTTCTTCATGGACAGAAAAAATACATTTTTTGGTGTTAAGGGATATGCCATATTCCCTACAACTTTGAAAAACTTGTCTTAAATGGGAAAGATGCTCATTAGCACTTTTAGAAAAAAATGTTATATCATCAAGGTAAATGAGCACTAGCTTGTAAATCAAACGTTGAAATTCCATGTCCATTGCCCTTTTAAAGGTGGCACCAGCATTGGAAAAACCAAAAGGAATTCTCTTGTAAGCCATTTTCCCCATTTCGTGTTAAATATTGTTTTATATTGATCCTCTTGCTTCACTAAAACTTGGTTATAACCAAAATAACCATCAAACAAAGAAAATCTCTCAGAACCTGCAACAACTTGAAGGATCTACTCCATAGAGGGCAGTGGGTAATGGTCTTTTAGTGAGGCTCTATTCAAATCTCTAAAATCCACACAAAGCCTTATCTCTCCATTTTTCTTCCTAATCGGAAGAAGGTTAGAAACCCACGGGGCATGTTTGATTGGGAAAATGATTTTACCCTCAATAAACTTAGTCAACTCTTTTATCATGAGAGGTTCAAGCTTGGGATTCAAAGGCCTCTGTTTCTGCCTAATTGGTTTTGCATTTGGCTCAAGTTCTATGGTATGTTAGGAAATTTTGGGATCAAAACCTTTTAAATCAGAATATTCCCATGCAAAGATATCATGAAATTCTTGACAAAGTGCAATAAAAGCCTCTCTATCTTCTTGAGAACAAAGTTTACTAATTTTAAGGAGCTTACCATTGAAGATTTCAAGCTCTTCATAGTGTTCTTCTTTAATTTGCATGTTGGTTTTTCCCTTCTTAAGCTAATCATCAGAACTAAAAATGGATTCCAAAGTGACCATACCCCCCTTGGGTAATTTCTTTGTCCTTAGCTGTATAATTTGGTCACCATATTGTTGTTTGAGATTCTCTTATTTTTTTCACACCTGCTAGGACCATGAACTAATTTTCAGTTCTTTTATTCATCAATTCACAACTATTTGGTGTGTACACTAGTTTTTTTCTACCTTTTGATGTATTTTAAAGATATACTTGGCAACTTTGAAGCTCTAGTTTAGTTGAAACCAATGTAGAACAACTTATGAGAAGGATACAGACAAGAGGAAGTGCCATTCCTTTTGAATATCTGCAGCTGTCACCACCTAGGAGAAGTGAAAGAACAACAAAAAGAGTTCATGTTTCATCAAAAAAAGTTCAATCAACACCTCCTAGTTTTAGACCAGTAGTAACAAGTGTATCAATACCTTTAATTTTGTGCCTATTAATCCAGTTTAGACCAATCCAATGGCAATAAATCAGCCTTTTGTGCCCTTTGATGGAGGTAGCCCACTTAACTTACAATAGCATGATGAAATTCTTATGGTTGCATTGAAATTTTTTCCTTCTTTTATAAGAGAAGATCAAACTACTCCCATTGAGCATATTATGGATGCAGCCTCACTATGTGGAGTCCATCACATCACTGAGGAAAATGTTGTAGTTAGGTTGCTAGCTACTTCACTCAAAGGGAAAGCTCTTAAGTGGTTTAGAGGTTTGGCAGTTGGTTCTATTACAACTTGGGATCAATTGGGAGATGCACTAAATAAATAGTTTGAAGACAAGTCTGATCACTTGTCACTAGTTGAACAAATGAATACAATCAAGAGAGCTCCTCAAGGGCAAAAGACAGACTTCAACTTCCATTTTCAGAAGACATGGAACAAAATTCCTGTCATGGTAAGACCTTCTCCAGAGCATGCTTTTTATTATTATTTTAAGGATCTTAATAGTGATATTTCTATTATGATACAATCCATGGGAGGTACTTCTCTACCAGTTGCATTTGATATTGCAGTAAGGACTAAAAATAATCTTATTCAAGTGGGTAAGATAGCACCTAGACTACCTATGCCCATATTCCCAAAAATTTAGCCTTCTATTCCTTTACAAATATCACCTTTAGCCCCTATACCCACTACCCCTGCATTACTAGCTACTACTAGTCAAGAAAAAGTTGTCCCAACCCAATCTCTTGAGTTGTAAGAGATAAAGGAGTTACTTCCGTCATTTGGAAATGAGTTGGTGAATATAAATAAGTAGGGATTTCAAAATTTTAAGCCATACCAACCTCAAAACCAAGCACAGAACTAGCCTTATCAGGCAAATAGGTTGCCTTGTCAAGCAAATAATCAAGGTGTAAGGAAAAACCTTAACCCAATGCCTTTTCAAGCATACAACCTGACTCCACTCAGTTCATCTAAATACTTGGTTCCTATTCAAAACAAACTTACACAAGACTATGAATGGTGTTTCCCTTGTAATCAATCCCATAACCAGTCCACTTGTTCAAATGGGGTGATTAACTAAGCCTTAATGGTACAAATTGTGTCAACTTTGCAGCCCAATGTACCTAGTGATGGATCTCCACAGCAGCACGAGCTACCTCCAAGTGATACCACTCTCCTAAATTGGCAAGGAGAGGAGTTTTGTGGGGTCAATCAAGATGATTCTTTAATAACAGCTAATACAAGAGCTAAGAAGAGAGCTTTTGAGATTGGATAGTCACCAACTAAAGAGCCTAACCAAGCTCCTAGAGGAAAAAAAGAGGTTGTTGGTCCATCTACCTCTCAAGCACCGCATATACTGCAAAGAAATATACAAGGCACTACTAAGGAGCAGCTTGGGAATCAACCTCAACTAGCCAACTTGCAAGCAAACCCCATTGTTATAAAGACCCATCAAAAGGTAATTTTTTCACCTTTTAACATTCTTGAGCATATGAAGAAGACAAATGTTACCATGTCTATGTGGGATTCTTTGTCTATCCCAAGACAAAGAGATTTATTGCAATCTGCATTATTAGACTTGAATGTGTCAAGTAAAGTTCCAGTTAGTCAAGATAAGGCTATTTTTACTAATACACCTCAAAATAGTAGTGGGAAGTCAGGTAAAGAAGTCAAACCTCCACCTTTTTATGTGTCTTTGTGTAGAAACGTAAAATATACTGATTGATCCCATGCACTTGATCCTGATTTACTAACACCAGTTCATCTGGAATAATCTCTCTACTAACCATTTAATCGAATAACCCTTATTTGATTAAACTCATCATATTTCGTCTTTTAATTAAATAAATCATTTTTTGTTTGATTAAATAATCTTCTCTTAATTAAATAAATCATTTTGTTTAATTAATCCTAATGTTCCTCTTTTGATTAAATAAATCACTTTATTTGATTAAATCATATTTCATCTCCTTTAAATTAAATAAACTACCCTTTATTTAATTTAAGTCTAATATCATCCCCTTTTAATTAAATAAATCAAACTTTATTTATTTAAATCTAATATTCATATTCCTCTCATTTTGATTTAAATAAATCCAAAATCTAAGTAAAAGTGTCAAATCAAGCTAATCTTGATCTAAGTTAATCAAATCCTGATTAACACTAACTCCAATCCATCAAATCCTCTAGATTTTGCAACTTGCACAAGTAAATCAATTTAATTGATTTATAACTTCATCTATTTTCATTCAAAAGGGCATCAAGTTGGAATATTCTTCAAATTTGAATTCTCCCTCCCAAAGGTCTTATCCTCCAACTTGGCATTTATGAGTCCTCTTACAAGTCCTTTTTCTTGAGCCAAGTGGCATTAACTCCTCTTTCACATCTTCCTCCACAATCCAACTTTCAAATTTCAAATTTCCACCTAATAGCATTTATTTTCACATTCATCAAAATGTGCTCCACCTCTCTCCACTAGCATGTTGACAAGTGGCACAATGCCATTGGCTTATGTTTAGTCCCACATTCATCCTTTTTGCTCATTTCTCCATCCTTCTTTCCTATAAATGGAGATCTCTTTTACTAATTTTGGATCCACAACTTTATGCAAAATCATTATCTTCATGTTTTGAGCAATTTCATCCATTGTCATCCAAGTTTCATAGTTTTCATCAATTTCATAGCTAGGTTATGGAAAATTTTATCAAGAAACATCATTGATCATCACCAAGCTTGCAAGGAATTGGAAAAAGGGCTATTTTCCACATCAAAATAGCACCAATTCCCCCATGGGATTTTGGTTTAAATGTTTTGAATAGGATTTCAATAAGCTTTCATTTGATATTATTTTCTTTGTTTCTTGTTCTTTGCATTTGAATGAATCTCATGGGGAATTATTGTTTTAGATGTGTTTATTGACTAACATTGTGTTGTTTGTCCATGTTTGAATAGGTCTAGATCAAGCATTCAGATTTTGGCGCTAGAAGGAGGGCATAAATCTCAAAATTAACACATTTTTTGGCCATTTCCATCATTTTTTCTATTTTATGTCTTTCCAAGTCAAACATCACCGCTGGAGGAAATAGCGACGCATATGTGGTCTTTGTTTTCCACAGAGCGATGCTTGTTTCACCAAAGTGCCACTCAAATCCTCAAACAACACCGCTTTCATTCCAGCGTCATTTTTTGCACTCAAATAGTGTCGATGCCTCTGTGTTTCAAATGGTGACGCCTTTGCTTTCTTGCTTTTTCATTCAATTGTAAAATGGTCGTATCTTGGTCATATTTTGGTCTTTTTCAAAGCTTTTTATGGTTTGAAATGGGGTAGAATTTCATAAGCTATCCAATGGTGTAGGTGTTTCTCAACTTTGATAGAATTAAAATTTTCAAATTTTCACCTAATGTCAAATCACAATGAAACTTGGTCTAAATTTTAAGGTTTTTATGTTTAATCATTTATCTAACCCTCATATCTTCTTGTTTCTTGATTTCATCTAACATTTGGAGCTTGGATTGCAGGTTTTAAAATATCATTGAGCATGCAAGTGAAATAAAAAGTATTATCACATGATTGTAACAAGTGTTTTTAACACTTTGGGAGGAATTATAATCCCATTCTTAAGGCTTTGTTATCTTCAAGTTTTACGACTCAAATAAATATCTTTTGGCTTTTAAAAAGAACAATAAAAGGGTTAAAAAGAACTTAGGAAGTTACTAAATTTGGTTTTGGATTTAAAAATGGAACAAGCAAACTTCACACTTCATCTTGGTGCTATAAAAAGAATCCATTATTGCTTTTGAAGTTAAAATGAACATGTGTTTTTCATGTTTTTTAATCTTTTTTACAAGTTAATATCATTTAAAAGGCGTATGCACTTCTCTTGTGCTTCATGATGATCTTGAGAATCAAAATTCTTTTGGTGATATTAGGTTGTCTAAAATATTGCCTCCACACTTCAATTTGGGCTTTTAAAATTGAACAAAATCTTGCGAGTGTGAGTAAGTATATTGTGTGTGTTCTCTCCTTGTTCACACAAACAAAGATTGATCGAACTACAAATGTACTTACTCACTTTTGTTTACCTTTAGAGGGCCTGCCTTGGTGGAAAAAATTACTCACCCCAAGGGAACAACCCAAGCGATAATGACCATAAGCCAAGCTTTTCCAAACTGCTATATAAATTTGTGGTTGCAATGAAAATTGTAAACAAAGGGAAGTGGTGCATGATAACTCTCCCCCAATATCCTTATGATCCGTAAAGCCCTTGTTCTAAGGGTTGGGAGATCTCTCACAAGGATTTTATCATTGCACCCCCTAAACTAGATGCCCTTATTATGAACCTTTGTTTAGAATCCAAAATCCCAATATTTGTTGGCATGAAGAGGTCGGGCCTCCAAAGTCGTCCCACATGTTTGCGGTTCTTTGTAGAGATGAAAAGTTCGTCATGGGAGATTCATGAGAAATGAAGCTTGGATGACCTAAGAAGTGTGTTTCATGGAGGGGAGCCAGTGTGGTCAAGCTTCTAGTCATCTGCTCTAAATGAGCACAACTGGATTTATCCAAGTGGGAACTCAACAAATATTTTCTTTTCCATCCTAGAATTGTGAAATCTTTGAGTCAGTTAAACACATTGCTTGGATCCAAAATCTTGAAAAAAAACATTCAACAAGGACATCAAATTTCAAACCCTTTAGTAGGAGCAAATACCTTTGAAAAAATCTAAGTGTTACTGCTTGTCCTAGGGATTTCATCCTTAGGGGTTTCTAAGTATTTTGATTTATATCTCAATTTTCTCTCACTAAAGTCAACATTAGGGAACTATTGCCTTGATTTTCTTGATTTCCACATAATTGACTTTGTGGGATGAAAAGAAATTGGGACATTAGACATTTAGTTTGAAAAGCTAAAGCAAAAAAGTGTTTATGGTAAAATTAATTCATTAATCAAGATAAAATCAATTGAACCCCACACATGTGCTTGTTTATCTTTTGTCTTATGGTCTTTTGAGCAAACATTGATCTTTTGGTTTGAAGTAATCTTAGGGAAAAACATGTTCTTCAAAACCTTGGTCTTGTAAACAAGTCTCTCTTAGGTTCATTTAGGATCAAAACAACCAATCATTTCATCCATCTCAAACATCAATCAAATCCCATCTCACAAAGAACTCTTAGAAATCTTGGAAAAATCCTTCAAACTAGAATTTTGGAAAATCCTTTAAATCAAAATCATCTTTTTTGACTAAGTGTGTGTAGATGCATCCTTCTTCATACTCTTAGTTAAATTATCACCTTGTGAACAAGTATATTCCAATATAACATCCAACATCTTGGGGTTTATAAGTCCATTATCCAAATCAAATCCAAATCAAATCCAAAATAAAAAATCCAAAAGTCCTAAAGTCTAGTATCCCTCCAAGGTTCCTAAAAGCTCAACACCCATATCATTCAACCCTTTCATCCTTCATCTCATCATTGTCCTAAATCCCTTAGAGGTAAACAAGGTCAAAACACAAGAAAAACATGGAATATAAACTTGATTCATACATCATGAGTGGTCTAAATCAACCAAACTATCAAAGCCTTACAATGTCGATTGATTATCGAAACTCACATTTATACAATCCATACATGGGATCATTATCTCCTACAAACCTCAATGGTACAACAAATGTGAGTATGCCCAATCTAAATTTTGGAACACCTTTCCCTATGGTAGATTTAAATCAAAGTCCAAACCTACAAATCTATCAACCAAACAATCAATGCATGAGTCTTCAACAAAAAAACATTAGCCCACCAAATCCATTCATGTCAAATGTCAATATACCAAGTACAACTTTACCAAACATGAACATTTCGAATCCACACTTGGTAAACTTTGGGATAGATATGTTTGTGAATCATACAAATGTTGTTCAAAGTCCAAACAAAATGTTAATGACTCCATGTATTGATCCAAGTCATGGTAACACCATACAAAATCAAAGCTACCTAAATCAAGGAAATGTTATTCCCAACCACAACAATGTTCAATTTCAACCTATCATGCCAAATCTAAACATCATCCAAAATCAAAACATTTTCCAAAGTCAATTTTTCCATGATCCCATACAAACACCACAAGTATACATTCCAAATATGCTTGAACAAAAAACAAATCAACTATATCAAGGGAGTCAAGATCAAAATCAAGATCAAATTTTGTGAGATCAAATTGCTACACCTACCAAAATAGTTGATTCATTGCACCAAGAGACATCTCCACCCAAAAATCAATACACTCTTCCATTGGTTAAACCATGTCATCAAAGCATTGAGTTGTGTCTATGAATGCAAAATTCATCAAGCTCCCTTCTGGTTTTGTTTTTTGCTAACTACTGGCCCATGACTGCAATAAACATCATTGGCCCCTTTTGATAAACGACCATCAGCCTCCGCCACTATGCTCCCACTTGTCTTCACCGTGGGATATTTTTAACTACTTCCCTTCACTTCCTCGTCAAGCCTCGCCTACGTGCCACGCAACTCCCATTTGCATAAAGATTTGGTGGGCCCCACAAGCGGCATCTATAGTAAACATTGTTGCTACGTGTCATCCCAACACAAGCTTTCAACGAAGGGAGGGGAGAATGAACCACGGGCTGTGCCATGCTACCATATGTCTCCTTGTGGATGCTTCTTCAACACAAAGGATGGAGCAAGCTATGGGTTGTGATATGCTGCCATGTTTCTAACTGCCTATACTGGGTGGCGACACTTGTCTGCTTGGGACTTTACTGGGACCACTGCTATCATTCGTAGGGGATGCACTTGGATGGGGAGTGACCAAATGCTATGGACTGAATATTTTTCTGTTGTGACGGCCAAGGGAATCATTGCTACTGCATCATTGCTTAGGATTCCAAATATTTTTAGTTATTGCTTGCCAGGCGGTGGGAATGTTGGCTATATATATTGCTCTTTGTTTTTGAAGAGGGGTTCGAAGATTACATGTTACATGTTCCAAGTTCCATGGGTTCAAGAATTACAAGATTTTAGAGAGACAACATGCCTTTTTATTGTTTAGATCATTGCAAGAACTCATAGACTATGCCATTGTTTGACTTTTCTACTTTCTTATGCTATTGATAAACTTTATACTATGCCATTATTGTTTGAATGGTTCATTTGCAAAAATTCTATAATTTTAATGCAAGTTTATTGGTTTAGATCATGTCTTTTGACTCCTCTTTTTAGTGAATGGGTGTGAAAATTATTTTGTCATTAAATGCATTGTTCATGCTTCAATCTTTATTTTCTGTCATTCTAGGACATACTAAATTGCTAAATGAGCCCTTAGATCATATCCAAAAGATAGGTTTATCATGCCTTTTATCTAAATTATGGCGCATCACCTTAGTTAGATCCTTTATTTTTATATCTGCTTCCTTTTCCCATTACAAAAAACTAATTACAGAAGAAGTTGACTTATTTAAAAATCTGGAGGTTACTCAGTTTAGCACAATAGGTCCCCCATAAGCTGAGTTTCCCACAAAGGGCTATTACCTTGCCAATTTTTGGCATCAACAGTTTTTCTTTTTCCTGGCATGCCCAGTGGGACTGTGCTTAAATGAACTTGATTTTGAGGAGGGTGTATGAGCCATCGGCTTGTTACTAGGTCCCAAATAGAAAATAATCCTAGTTTATTAGTACCACCATTAGGGATAGTACAACCCGCGACCCAATTAGTGAATGTTCTGCTTCCTCCGCCTTTTCCTCTAGCCATGTTTCCTGTTGCTAACAAAAACTATGTGGCATGGGATGCCAAAAGTCCTCTTGTAGCACTAGTAGCACCTGCCGTGTGAGCCATTATCCCGGTCTCCACCCTAAATGATATACTTAAATTCACCAAAGATGGCTCAAGAACACCATCTGAACATCTACAAGATGTTGCAGATGTATGTCTGGTACATGGCGTTACAGACTAAAATATAGCACTAAGATTGCTCACCACCTCTTTCAGAGGCAAGGCACTAGATTGGTACTGGACACTACAAGAAAACACTATCAGTACCTGGGATGAGCTCGGAGATCCTTTCTATAAGAGATTTTCAAATGAAGGAGACCGATCCTCACTATATTATCAGCTATCGATCATAAAGTGGGCCCCGCACAAAGCCATGGCTAACTTCAATGCCCGATTCCATACAAGCTGGTAGAGAATCCAAGTTGATATCTACTCACCTCCTGATTCTACATTCATGTTCTACTTAAAATCTATCAACCCCGACATTTCAATGATGATCTAGCATCTTGGCGGAACCACATTATCGAGAACCTACAACATCGGTGTCAAGGCAGAGAATAATTTGATAGACGCCGGGAAGTTACCACCCTGGCCCATCATTCCTATATTTCTAGAAATATCAGTTCCTGCTCAAGAGATTCCTTCTACTAGTGCACTGAATCCTCCTCAATCTAGGTACACATACCTGAATGTGCCACAGAACGATGCTTCTACATCCGACTCTTTGAAGGAAGAGATGAGTGAGTTCAAGGAAATGTTGTAGACTATTGTCAGTGATATATCTGTCATCAAGAAAAACCAGGCAGTGCCTCTGATGCTAAGCTACCAAAATTATCAAGGTGGGAAACCTTCTTACCAATAGAACTAGTTTCAAGGAGGCGCTCACACGAATCCACAAGCACAAACAACAAATCAAATAGTACCGATGCCTTTTCTGCTACAGAGTCCCAATCTAAGCTTGAGTAGAGAGTTAACCATGGGGAAAAACAATTTAATTGATGACACCAACCCTTGATGCTTCCCTTGAGGCAATTCACACATGCCCCAAAACTGTCTGTGTGACAACCTACAACAAAAGGTGGTGGAGCAACGCAACCAAGGCATAACCTTAGATCCCTGAAGCTATGTGTATACCTCTTTGCAAATGAAGAATGCGGTACTCACCGTGCAAATGCAGGGGATGTCACTAGAGCAAGAAGCATACATCTCTCCCGATCACACACTCTTCTCATGGATGGAAGAAGAAGAAGCGGTGTTTTCCAATGAGGCATGCACATCTAAGACACTACAAGTATAGTCTGATTACAACACCCACTCAAAGAGGAGATTCACGGGTGAACCAGTTTTCCTACAACTAGTCAACCCACAACCTAAGAGCACTTCTGACTAGATGCCTACTACCCCCGCAATGGTGACACAATGTCCACCGCGAAGGGAAATTATTATAATGAAAGCTAAGGAGTAGAAACCTATGAATCCACCACTGTTCAATGTGGTGGAACAATTGAAAAAATCATCCTTTAATGTGTCTCTGTGGGATATCCTAGCCATCCTGGAACAAAAGAAATTACTATAGAAGGCTCTCCAAGAGGATGTGAGCACTACGCCAACGGAGCAATCACTCAAAGCAAAGGTTGTTGATCAATCACCTCCTACCAAAGTTATTACAAATAGCACAACGGAAGCCCCTGATGAAGTAAGAGATAAGCCGAAGCCTCAACCCCTCTTCTTAACTCTCATTATAGGGGATAAATTATTACATAATTCAATGATCAACTCTAGTGCTAGCACCACAGTCATGCCCAAGCAGATAGCCGATGCTTAGGAATTAGCTGCGAACCTTTAAAAAAGGGGGTTATGCAACTTGATGGGAATAAAGTTGAAACTGTAGGCCTCATCAAAGACCTCCCATTGACTTTTTTTGCTTGTCCCAGTATCACAGTCTCCCAAGACACTGTGATCATAGATGTTCCCCCTATGTTTGGTCTCTGCCTATCCCGAGAGTTTACTTCAAAAATAGGTGGGTATCTTTCTCTAGACTAGTCGCATTTGATCCTAAGAACCAAGCATGGAGCTAAAATGAAGATAGTATCTGAAGCCCTATATTCGAAACATGTGCCAATGAAGCCATGATCAACTTTGAGGCTGCTCATACCTCTATCACTAAGCAAGAAATGTATCACGCTGAGCTACTAGAAGATGAAAATGTGACCAGAGATCGAATCGATAAAAAATATGTTCTATTAAGTGAACATATAGATACTGATCCTTTTGGAAACTACCATGCTACCGGTTTGGTCACCAATGTTATCTACGATGAAGATCAAGTACTCCCGAAGGTTGTCAAAGAAGCCGAGAGCAGTCAACCCTTAGAACTATGGACGTTGCACTTCAACGGAGCAAGATGCAAGGTTGGTGTAGGAGCTGAGATATGCTTAATATCCCCACACAATGAAAAGACATTGAGGTCTTTCCACTTCTAATTCACCTGCTCAAACAATGAACTTGAATACAAAGGACTGGTGCAAGGTTTAAGCCTTGTAGAGTGAATGGGCATTAAGCAATTAATGGCGTTCAAATATTCCAAAATAGTATTCAATCAAGTCTATAGAATTTCTATGGCCAAGAATGTCTGCATGCGATCCTATAGACACCAAGTTTGGGACCTGATTAAGGGCTTTGAAGCATTCAACATTCAAACGGTGCCCATAGAACAAAATACAAATGCAAATCACATGCAAGCAATTGGATCCCAATTTGCTCCTGCCTCTAACCTCATTCACAAAAAAACACTCTGTGCAAGTGATATTCCAACCAACCATTCTAGAAAATGACCAAAGCTGGCAAGTGTTTGACAGTGATGAACATATTGCCTCATTCATTTAGCAGTCGGGAGAATTTGCTGACCAGCTCACATTGAAAATCACCAAAGCTTACAAAGGACAAATCATTCATCTGAAATCCAACAAACTTCTAAAGTGATTGGTCACTCTTGAAAATCTTTTCGATTGTGATGATGCAAGAAGCAACAAGAGGAAGTTTGTAGCAAATAAAGGTGACTATGCGGATCTTCAAGTCAGAGATGGAAGAAAGCTCAAAGTTGGAAAAGATGTCTCGCATCACGATAAAGAAAGGCTCATCGACTTTCACAAAAAATATAAAGGAGTGGTGGCCTAGTCATATGAAGACCTCAGGGGATATGATCCTGATATCATCCAACATACAATAGTGCTGGAAAAAGGTGAAAAACTGGTCTGCCAAAAATAGAGGCCAGTCAATCCCAACATTGAAGTGCTAATGGTGCAAGAATTATCAAAGTTGATCCAGTCACATATAGTCTTCTCAATTAAGCATAGCACGTGGGTATCCAATTTGGTCCTAGTCTGAAAGAAGAATGGAGATATCCATCTATGTGTAGACTTTTGGGACCTAAACAGAGCATCCCTGAAAGATCATTACCCGCTACCTCCAATGGAGTCAATCCTGCAAACGGTGGCAGGATTTGAGATGTTTTCCTTGTT
The DNA here is from genome assembly GCA_007258455.2 of Sequoia sempervirens. Lineage (NCBI taxonomy): Eukaryota > Viridiplantae > Streptophyta > Pinopsida > Cupressales > Cupressaceae > Sequoia > Sequoia sempervirens. The sequence continues at coordinate 123,038 of VDFB02365507.1, forward strand.
AGATAGCTTGTTCGGTTATAATCAGATCCAGGTCAAAGAGGAGGATCAACATAAGACAATGTTCACTATCAAGTGGGGAATGTTTGCATATGCTAAGATGTCATTCAACCTGTCAAATGTAGGAGCCACCTTCCGGAAGGAAATGGATATCACTTTTAGTAAACTAATCAACAAGATTATCCTAATCTATTTGGATGATTTGATGGTGTTCTCCAAGTCCAAGGATGATCATTTTGATCATCTTGAGATGGTGTTCAAGAAAATCCAGGAGTTTGGGATATCCCTGAACCCAAAAAAATGTGTCTTTAGAGTACCACAAGGCAATCTATTAGGGCACGTAGTGTCCAAAGATGAAATTTCAGTTGATCCCGAGCACGTGAAATCAATCAAAGAGCTTCCCCTTCTGGTCAACAAGAAAGGTGTGCAGTCCTTCTTGGGAAAGGTAAATTTTGTTAGCAAATTTATTTATGATTTTGCAGGAATAATTAGGCCAATCACCTTGATGCTGAAAAAGGATCAAAAATTTAAATGGACAAAAGAAGCTAGAGAAGCCTTTGAGAAAGTCAAGGATGCTATTTCCTCCACTCTTGTTCTAGTCAATCTAGACTTATTGAAGTACTTCATAATATATGTACTCAGTAGCAAGTCAAGCATTGCTACTGTCTTAACTTAGAAAGATGACAAGGGCAGGGGAGAACATCTGATAGAATTTCACTCTTATACCCTAAAGGAATATGAGACAAACTATAACTTTGTGGAGAGGCAAGCGTTTGCAATAATTAAGGGGCTCAAGAAGTTTCAACACCTAATCTCTTGCAATAAGGTGATTGTTTATGTTGCACATTCTAGTGTGTGCGAATACATTATGGAGGGAGAAATCACTAAGAAATGAGCCAATTGGATCACCAAGATCCTCGAATATGACATTGAGGTCAAGTCTACAAAGATTGTTCGAGGAAGAGGACTATGCAAATATCTTGCACACAATGAAGAAATGGCCACCAAAGAAGAGCAGTTAGAGCTAGTCCTAATGAACGAGTCATATTCTGAAGGTTGTTGGCTGGTGGATAGAGTAAGGTTTTGCACACAGGAAAATATCCACCAGGCCTTCCTTCTCAAAAGAGGAGATTCTACCAACTGCAAAACAACGAATTCACGCTCATTAAAGGGATCCTATTCAAAAAAAAAATTAATGGTGTTCTATTGCGGTGTGTTACCACAGAGCAAGCAAAAGGATCCTCAACACTTACCACAGTAGTTTCGTGGGTGGGAATTTCTCCACAAAGACCATCGCCATCAAAATCATGTGCGCAGGGTACTTCTGGCCGACGCTATTCAATGATTCCTACTCCTTGGTAAAGGCTTGCAAGGAATGCTAGTTCTTCATAGGAAGAAGAAAGAATTCTGCAATGCCTCTTAATCTGATAGTGGTTGACGAGCCATTCGCACAATGGGGCCTAGAATTCATTGGAATGATCAACCCAGCCTTCAGTACAGATCATAAATTGATCTTGACGGCCACTAACTACTTCACAAGGTGGACGAAAGCCGTGCCACTAAAGAATGTGATAGAGGCAAAGATAGTGGACTTCCTAGAAGAACTAGTGATGAGATTTGGCCCACCCAAAACCATCATCTCTAATAACGCAAAAGCTTTCCTAGGCTCTAAGGTAAGTCAATTCACACTTACACATGGCATATTCCTTAAAACATTATCAAATTACTACCCACATGAGAATGGCTTAGCTGAGTCAACAAACAAGAATATGGTTTGACTCCTCAAAAGGATCGGGTCAAAATACCAAAGGGAATGGCATAAAAACCTCCGAACAACACTCTGGGAAGACCGCATAACTCCTAAGCAAGTCCTCAAGACTTCACCGTATGAGCTAGTATATGGAAAAAGAGGTGCTATTGCCTATCTCCATAGAGATTCCAGCACTGCAATTGCTAAAACTCTTGAGGTGGAACAAAATGGCACAATGGAGGTGCGGCTAGCAGAGTTGTTAGAAGTAGAAAGGGAAAAGTCCCTAATAGCCATGACTACCCACCAATAGGTGGTTAAATGGTGGTTTGACAAGAAAGCGTCCAACCAAGGTCTAAAGTTTAATGAAAGAGTTGCAAAGCTGGGTCAACATAGGAAGTTTGGCAGCCTTTGGGAGGGCTCGTTCAAGATAATTTAGTGCAAAGAGCATAATGCATATGAATTAGAAACTATGGAAAAAGAAGCGCTGGGAATTCCGGTCAATGGAATTCACCTTAAATTATTTAATTAAAGCTTCCATATACTGTTGAGTAAATATGTCTATAGTTCTTTTTCCTTCTTTCCCTTTTGTTTTTGTTGGCTGATATTTTTATTTATTCTATAGTTCGAGGTGAAAAAGAAAAAGTAACCCATTATTGCAGAGAGCAAGAAAAATAAACTCACAACTCACATAATAGAAAATAAAACACCCACATGCAAGATTGAATTCATACATATATGCTGAAAAGGAAAAAGATGACCCATGAAGCAGATAAAACTAGATGATTATATAAAGTTACATTTTCATTATATATATGCTTAAGTATTTACATTGTCAAAATGGCTCAAGGGCCATGCTTCTAACAATATATAGTTCTATTATGATTCTTTCATATATTCTATGATAAAGCCTTTTTTAGGCATGTATACAAAAAATAGACTAATTGCTATGAGTTTTTTTAAAAGAAAAAAGAGAAACACGAAGGTCTTATGTCCACATTATGGGCAACAACGGACGCATCAACTGCAGTGTCCACAATATCTTCATCCACAAGGGAATCATCATCAACAACAACATTATCCAAGGGAGAAATGGCCAATGGTGGAGGGAACACCAAGTTCTTGAAGTCTATGTACCAGTCAATATCATAGAACGACATCACATTGTAGATGCGAAAGAGAAAGTGGTAGGAACGAGTGACCCTCTCGCGGTGCGTATTCTACGATTGGAGGTGAAAGCCACTCAAAAATGGCAGCCATGGTATGACTGCGTCCTCTTCAATGAACCTCCTAAGGTCACTCACAGTTGGGATGCCTCCACTATATGCAACATTTTCTACTACCTCCCTGAGGCCATTTAGGTACTTCTTTGGAAAAATTTAATTGACCAGACGCATAATCAACAGCTTGGGGACTCCAATATACAGCACAGAGGCAACAAAATGTGAGCACACGTTAGTGTTAACTCGATATTTGTCCTCGTATTCGAGGCAATCCCATGCCAAAATCCATTTCATGGCTACGATAGCCAATGAGTGCTTGTTCTTCATCATCCTTTTCAAAAACCTAGTTGAAATCTCATCTAAAAAAGTTATTTAAGACTTATGACAGACTAGCCTAATTGGGGTATTCATGCTGGCAGATGCTCTATAACTACCTTAAAACTACTTCTGCAAACTGCCTAGCTCTAGCCTATGGAAACACTACACAACTACTAATGTTAAACTACTAAGCCAATTACCTTTTACTAACTTTTCTCAAATCACCAAGTGCAATTTTGCTACTGCTTAGGTGCCTATTTATAGAAAAAGCAAGGAAATGCGCAGTGGTTTGCTTACCATAAATGTGATGTTAATCGAGTACCAACTTGAAATCCGTGTATGAGCTTGGTCGAATTTCCCACCTAGTTGTGTCTACTGAGTATGACTTGTTGCATGCAAAACTAATAGGGGCTAATTAATTAGCCTAAGCTGGTGGTAGCAATCAGCGATGTTATGCATAGCCAAATACTAAGGTGTTGTTCTCTAGGTGTTTTGTTTATTCCAAGGCAGACCTCATATCTTTTCAAATGTTGATCACATCTTTGGCTTAATCATTCCTTTTGGGATATTAATTGCCAACGCATACGAATGCTTAAGCTACTAGCAAAGCATCGACTCAAGTTCCAAGAAAAATACATTGTACAATACGGTTACTAATTGTAAATATGAATTCTTGTCATATCAAAATGGCAAGTGATTCATCTCACACAAGCCAAAAGGTTGGTGGTACATGTTGAATTAAATGCCAAAAGGTAACTCCTGTCTACCACCTTGAGAAAAGATAGCTAAGTATTGCATGTAAAAGGTTTAAGCACTTAAAAGTTTTTTTTCAAATACACTACTCAGAGCAAAAGTAATTTCTAGTGCACAACCAAAGCTGAGCTAAAATTGCAGAGAGGTTCAAGCTAAGAAGCTTCTCGTAAATAAAAAATGACAAAAAGTTCAAGCCAAGAAGCACAGGGAGAGGCAACACAAAACTTATTTAAAGCTATGTGAGGAGCACCAGCCGTCAATGTCTTTGAAAACATTTCTTATGCCACACCGGGTATTCTAGACAAGCCAAAGTGGGCAAACACACAAGAACTAGAGAAGCCCAAAAGCTATAGAAACCAGATACTAATCCAAGAGGACTGGGATAATATTCATGATCCCATTCTTTTGAAGAAACCTAAAAGATTGAGGGAAGCGACCTGCGAAAGAATGAAGGTATCCAAAAAGATAATGTTGATGGCAGAGAAAGTATGGTTCAGTGGGCTTCCACAATATATGGTCCTTTTTGTGCATTATTTCCCAGAATTAGTCAATCCGACTGTCAAATATTTCAACCCAAGCACCAATACTATCGAGGGTCAGACTCTGTCAGTTAATATCACCCTGGGAGCTATCTAGAATATGCTATTTATTCCTACTCATATGCAAAGAAAGATGAAAATAGAGGCATTCATTCCTACAAAAGGGGAAAATATATGGAACACAAGGGATAAGGCTCTGGAGTTTTATAACAAAGAAACCCAAAGGATTGAAGCATATCAGTGAAAGCCACCAAGAATCCTAATGCAACATGGTTATTTCGACACAGACTTGCAAGATGCCTTTTCAATGATGGCATTTGTTTGCGGTCTGGACATTGACAAAGAGGTGCACGTGTTTCAATTGGGCCCTGGTTTCCAATTTCCTAGGAAACAATCTTACTTTTGGTATGATTTTGTAGAATAACTCTCAAAGGAGATGATAGGGAAAATTAACAATTACCAAGTTGAACGTAAGTTCAGGTTTCCTTCCTATCTTGCCCATATGTTTTTGCATCAAAACCCTAATTTCTTTGATAAATGTGTGAAGCTGTCTATTTTTTATGAAAGAAACAAAAGAAAGTTAGTTTATGTTTGGACTCCTCTCCTCTCTTCCACTTTCAACTATTATGCATTTTTGGATTATTTCTTGACTTTGATTTTGCAAGATTTGCAAGGAGAGGATGGTATTAATCGGCTCACCTTGATGTAGATAGTGCATATGTAGAACTTCATTCCCAGATGTGACTAGTTTTTTGAAGCATATTTTACATTCATTTGGATGCAAGGATTCATCGGAGAACTATTCCACCTCCCGACATGCATAAAAAATCGAGTGCTAGCCCTTGAATTGTTCCAGAAGGTTTGCATTATTGATGCTACCTTCTACATAGGAAAAGCAAAGAGGAAGAGCTTGTTCATCTATCCGATAAGCTTGAAGACAGTGGCTATGAAAAAGAAAAAGGAGGCGCACTCACCATTACAGGATAAGCTAGCTCGTCTAGGGTTGGTAATGATCTGTGAGAAATGGAATTGCAACCCTTTCAATGATCTACCATATGAGCATATCAAAGTAACTCATAGTTCTCGGCCTTACTGGGAAAAGAGGCGCAACCCACTAGAGGATGAAGATGAATTATTGGTTGACATGATCCACATTCCTACAAAAGACAAACCACCATGGAATAAGTTATATTTCATTGCGGCAGATTATAATGAGAATTGCAAGATGGGAGCCACCCTGTTCAATGAGTTAAGAAAAGAACAAGAATGGATTATAGAAAGGATCAGAGCCTTCTGGGTGTATCGCCAAGAGACAAAAAAGTTGGATGCCCCTTATAATAGTGTGTTGGATGATGAACAGTTTGAAAAGCTATGGGATGATGAGCATTCTGCTTCCGAATCAAGTGCTAGTGGAGGCAATGACTCTGATGAAGAGGAAGAGCAAGTGGAGGAGGAAGCTGAGACATTGACATCCTTCACTCAACAAAGGAAAAGGTCCACATGGCAACCTACCTATGTCGCTTCAAATGTGTGACTAAATATATCAAGAGCCTCGCGGATGCTTACTTGGGCCTTGAAAGCAACAAGAGGGCCCCAACATCAATAGTTAGAGACTATAGAGACGGGAGACTCCCCACCCCCTAAACGATAGTGCATGGAAGCTATTATGGGTGAAGGTTCACATGAAGTCGCCACAAGCCAAGTGCTCATAGTGAGCCAGGTGTTCAAAGAAAGTGAGGAGCCAACAATAGGTGGAGCATTGCCACCATCCAGTTAGTAGGTAATGTTCGCTCCTTCTTTTCTTACTTCTCAATCTTTAGTATCCTCTATTGTTTCTGTGGTGCCCCTTACTACAAGTGTCATCCCTACCTTCTTTGCCTCTACCACAATGTTTGCAAGAGGTTTCTCCCAATTCACCCAGACAGGGCCATCTATCTTAACGCCTCTGTGAACCTTGACACCAACCACTGCTGCCTAATCTCTCCTCGCCTCTCTTTTTGAAGGCTTGGCCACCATTGACACCCCTATTGATACTGCTACCTCAGGTCTGACCCAATATTCCCAACAAATGAACTCTACAATGACTACCTCGTTACCACGACAACTAATGAGCCCTTACACTGGTTCGCAAACCAAACTTTAGAAAGTCCCTTATTTCTCCCCGCAGACTATTACTCTCCAAAAGAGAAAAATCCAGGGGCCTGCCACACTTACATTCCCTTTTATCGTACCTCTCGGTGCACCCTTTGTAGTTGGGCTAGTTTAGTTGTCATCCCAATTCAGAGCCCAAGGAGAGGCCACAAAACAAGTGTGGGCTATCAGAATACAAAAGAAAAAGGCTAAGGATGACACAAAGGATGCAGAGCCAAAGGTATATACTATGTACAATGAGGCGCATCAAATGCTGAATTTCGCTACCATGTACCTAAACACCATCAAACCACAAGGGGAGCTACTGCCAGATAATTATGACATGTATGCTGTGGGACTCGATCTGAGAGCAGCCTGACTGTAGGACAAGGTAGAACTCATGAAAGAAATGAAATGGGTGGTGACGATTGACTTCCTCTACTCTGGCCATTAGTTAAAGAAAAAGGAGGAGCAGCTGAAGCTTGTGAAGGAAAGGGTCAGTTTCCTAGAGACGAGGGAGAAATCACTGGAAGCAGAAGTTGTGCGCTTATCAAAAAAAGTGCAGGCAAAAGAATCAGAGCAAAACAAACTCCGAGAGGAACTCAAGAAGTCCCAATCCATTGATCCCACCTTGATCAATGAGTTGTGAATGTGGAACTAGGAATATTGGAGCCAATTGGCCTTGGCAGAGCAGAATCTGCAACAAAAAGATGAAGAGCTAGCATCTCAGCATGCTCAACATGAGCATAAATTAGAAAAAAAAAAGATGAACTTCGAGGGCCAAAAACCCCAATTAGAAAAAGAGCTCCAAGAGATGAAGTTTTCTCTTGACACAGAGTTGGAAAACCACACCCAGGCCAAGGAAAACTAGTTTAAGGAGCTAAGTAACATCACGAACAACTTGCATCCCCAAAAAAGAGAATTGTGGAATTAATAGAGAATGTCGACTCAAAGGATGCATAGATTTCCCTTCTAAAGAGCACTCCCCAGGCCCCTGCTACGTAGCTGAACCTCATTCCAATATCTTAGTAGTTATACATTTCATACTTGGAAAAGGTTAAGGCCTTCTCCCTAACACTATAGCCAACACTCCGATATATGTTAGAGGCAACAAGCTTGAGCTAGGAGGTCCACGGAGCCATTGAGCAGTTTTTGTAATTCATCATGAAAAGGGTCTTTGAAGCAAAGGATTTTATAAATAAGCTATACATGGTCTCTGATGAAAATTTAGGAAAGGTAGGGATCAAGGATCAAATTGTTGCTACCAAGATGGAAAATAAATTTATCCACTGCCACTTGACCATCCTACATACTAATGTCTGCATAGCTACTTTGAACCGGACTATGGATAACATGTGGAAAAAAATTTCCCAGCTAATTGAGATGGGCATGTCGTCCCCGTTTCTTGAAGATGAATCAGTTGCCATAGTTGAGAAAATTGTAGAGAAGATTAAAGAAAAGGAACAAGACCCTACCATTTTCTAGCATTTTAGTCAACCTCCTACTATAGAAGATATTGAATGTGTCATCCATCCAGTTGTGCGGGTACTTTTCCATTGCGAGTCAGGGCCCGATTCACCTAAGGTGTTGCCTTGTAAAGAAATGCTCGACCTAAGCTGAGCACAAGAGAATCTGTGTGATATATTGAAACCATCCAAGGATGATTGGCTACCCTTATAGAAAACCCTTTCTAAACTTCGAATCCATCATCCTATGGATGGCATTCTAGTCTGTGCACCAAAGAAATGTTTGGGTTCCTCGGTTCTCAAGCAAAAGACCCTTGATAGTCGCCAAGAGCTGTGAATGTAAAATTCATCAAGCTCCCTTCATGTTTTGTTTTTTTCTAAGTACTAGCCCATGCCTCTGATAAACATCATCGACCCCTTTTGATAAACAACCATCGGCCTCCACCACGTGTCCACTCAGTGCTCTCCGAAGGAATTCTCTCTTTTTCTCTTCTACCGGCCTTCGCTATGCTCCCATGTGTCTTGACTGTAGGCTATTTTTAACTACTTCCCTTCACTTCCTCATCAAGCCCCGCCCGTGCGCCACGTAGCTCCCATTTGTGTAAAGATTTGGTAGGCCCCATAAGCAGTGTCTATAGTAAACATTGTTGCTATGTGTCATCCTAGGGCAATATTTCAACAAAGGGAGGGGAGAATGAACCACAGGATGCGCCATGCTGCCATTTGTCTCCTTGCAGATGATTCTTCAACACAAAGGATGGAGCAAGCTATGGGTTGTGATATGCTGCCATGTTTCTAACTACCTATACTAGGTGGCAACACTTGTCTACTCAGGACTTTATTGGGACCACTGCTATCATTCGCAAGGGATGCACCTAGATGGGGAGCAACCAAATGTTATGGCCTAAATATTTTTCTATTGCAACGGCCAAGGGAATCATTGCTACTGCATCATTGTTCAGGATTCCAAATATTTTCAGTTACTACTCGCCAGGCAGTGGGAATGTTGGCTATATATACTGATCTTTGCTTCTGAAGAGGGGTTAGAAGATTACATGTTACATGTTCCAAGTTCCATGGGTTCAAGAATTACAGAATTTTAGAGACACTAGGCCTTTTTATTGTTTAGATTATTGCAAGAACTCACAGACTATGCCATTGTTCGACCTCTCTACTTTCTTATGCTATTGATAAACTTTATACTATGTCATTATTGTTTGAATGGTCCATTTGTAGAACTTCTATAATTTTAATGCAAGTTTACTGGTTTAGATCATGTCTTTTGACTCCTCTTTTCAGTGAATGGGTAAGAAAATTATTGTATGTCATTGAATGCGATGTTCATACTTCAATCTTTTTTTCTATCATTCTAGGACATACTAAATTGTTGAACATTCCCTTAGATCATATCCAAAAGATAGGTTTATCATGCCTTTTATCTAAATTTTGGTGCATCGCCTTAGTTAGATCCTTTATTTTTATATCTTCTTCCCTTTACAATTCAAAAAAAACCAATTAAAAAAGAAGTTGGCTTCTTTAAAAATCTGAAGGTTACTTAGTTTAGCGCAATGGGTTCACCATAAACTGAGTTTCCCACAAAGGGTTGTTACCTTGCCAATTTTTGGCATCAACAGTGTCCACAACCACATCAAGAATAATATCTCCAATGTCAAGAGGTTGGATATCAAGATCAACATCTACAACAAACTCAATCACCACATCTCAAAGATCAATCATCACATCTCCAAAAAAAATCACCACAAGGTTAATTTAAAGTACAAATCTCACAAGGTAACTGTAGACATCAAAAATATACTAATTGACATCGTGCATCTGATCCTGACTTGCTAACATCGTTTCTTCCTAAATCATCCCTCGGTCTAACCGTTTAATCAAATTCCTCTATCTGATTAAATTCATCAATATTCGTCCCTTAATTAAATAAATCATTTTGTCTGATTAAGTCAATTCCTTCTATTAATTAAATCAATCCATCTGATCTAATTATCCCTATTTAATTAAATAATCAATTTATTTGATTAAATCTTTAAAGTCTATCCATTAAATTAAATAAATTAAAACCTTATTTGATTTAATCTAACATCACCCCTTTTAATTAAATAAATCAAAATCCTTATTTAATTAGCCTCTCATCATATTCCTCTCTTATTTGATTTAAATAAATCCATAAATCTAAGTCAAAATAAGTCACATAATCTAATCTCCTGTTAAATTAATTAACCCTTGATTAATTTAACCGAGCTTCCCATTTCACATCCTCTAGATAATGCAAGTTGCACATGAAAATAGATTTAATTCATTTATTAAATCTCTATTTTCCTCACAAGGCATCGTTTGGAATATTCCCTCAATTTGAATTCAAAAATTCCAAGTCAACATGTACATCCAACAAGGCATTTAAAACCTCTTACATGTCCTTTTCCTTGAGCCAAGTGGCATTTATTGCATTTTCCCTTCCCTCTTACATGTCATTTCAATAAATTTGAATTTCAAATATTGACATTTATTGGCACAAACCCCAAATCTTGCACAACCATCAACCATTGATAGCTTGACAAGTGGCACCATATCATTGGATGAATGTTAGTCCCACATTGCTCCAATTTGGGCATTCATCCATCTTGAAATCCTATAAATGAAGAGCTCCTCTCCTCATTTCATCATCCACAATCCAAGTAAAGTTACCATGCTAAAATACTTAGCCACTCTCATCCATCATTTGAATACTAGCTAGGATTTTTGCTGATTTGGCTTGGAGTTCTCATCTTCAACACATCAAGATTTCATCATAGGAATTGGGAAAGGGCCAATTTTCACATCAAATTGACACCAATTGCCCCATGGGATCAAGTGTTTGCTTCTCTAATTAGGATTAAATCTAGTTTTATCTTTTATATTATGTTCTTCATCAATTTCTTTCCTATTTTGAGTTTGCAAATGGATTTCATGGGGAATCCTTCTTTTGGCTTGTAATTCCTTGTCTAACTCGTTATTCATGTTGTTTTTCAGGTACTAGGAAAAGGGTTTGCACATTTGGCACTAGAAGGAGGGCTTGATATCATTATTTCTAAGAATTTTTGAAATTTCCGTGTTTTCTTGACAAACAGGAAATTCCAATGCGGGCTTGTCAGCGTCACTATTTTTGGTGTCGTGAGCTCATTAGCGTCGCTGTTTTAGCACCGCGGTCTCGTCAGCGTCACTATATAGCATCGCGTGAACATAAACTACGCTGCTGGACTCATCCTACCAAGAAAATTCAAATTTTAAACTCCGACGCTGGACTCACCGACCTGTAGACAATTTCAAAAAATATTAAACAGCAACGCTTTCAAAAACTGTGATGCTGGGCAAAAAGTCTGACACAATCGTGCTCTCTGTCCCGACATAGAGCGCCGCTGACTGGTAAGCGGTGCTGTGAGAGTGACGCTGGGAGGAAAAATAGCGATGCCTTCACGAGTTGCGACGTTGGGAGACAGTAAAAGGGAAAATTTATTTTTTTAGCACGTGCTTTTAATTTATGATTTCTTTACTTTCTATTTTTTGGTTTTTAATTTGTGTTTTTTCCAGAAACTGACTGGTTTTCTTCTTTGTAGGTTGGAAAACGAAAACAAAGGAAGAGCATGGTGATGATATTTTGTCCAATCAAAGTGTTTTTTAACACTTAAGTGTTTTTTTAACACTTCTCTAATAATTTGTCATCTTCTTCTTTCTTAGAACACTAGCTTTCATTTGGGTTTAAAAAGAGTTCTTTTTGTTTATTTCTTGGAAAAGGATTAAAAAGAATCTTAGGATCAACAACTTACTAGATTTTGTTTGTGGGATTAACAAAATGAACAAATGTCTTTTCACTTGTGATTTGGTGCTCTAAAATGAACTCACATATTTCTTTGAGGATCTAAAAAGAACAAGTGTAGCTTTGTTTTCGTGAGGGCTTACTTAGACTAAAGGCATTGAAAAAGGACGTATGCGCTTCTCTTGCACTTTATAGCGATCTTGAGAATCAAAAGGCCTTTTTCATGACTTTGGGTTAAGATAAAGCAATCACCTCCACACTTCTATTTGGGCTTAAAATTGAACAAAATCTTGTGCGAGTGTGAGTGGGGGCTTTGTTGCATATATTCTCTCTCCTTGTTGCCAACAAGGAATGATCGAGTTACGGATATTGTTCTTCATTCACTATTGTTTATCCTAGAGGGCCTGCCTTGGGGAAAAATTACTCACCCAAGGGAACGACTCAACCGGTAACACTCTAAAGCCAAGAGTATTTCCAGCCAGGATATAAATGTGGATATTGGACGAAACGCCAATATCATGTGGTTGATTCTAACAAGATGAATCCGAAAGGGGACTCTTGCCGTATGGGTCAATCTCCACGAACGGAAAGTCCTTACTAAAACCCATGTGCTAGAATTTTCCAAAATCCTTAATCTATTTGTTGGTGCAAGAACGGTCGTTCTGAAGCCACCCCACACTTTTACAGTCTTCTAGTAGAAATGGAAAGCATGCCATGGGAGTTTCATGGGTGTTGATGCTTGGCTGCCCCGTATAAGTGAGTACCGTGGAGGGGAGCCAGTGGGGTCAAGCATCTAACCATTCGCTAGAGATAGGCATAGCTAGACTTGTCCAAGTGGGAATCCAACAAATATTGTCTTACACATCCATAGGATTGTACTTATTCTTGGGTTACAAAATGCATTGCTTCATTGAAAACATCTAAAAAACAAATACTTAACATCATCCAAATTTCAAACCCTTTTGAGGACAAATACAATTGACTCAATCCATATGTTATTGCTTTCCCTTGGGATTCATGTCCTTAGAGGTTTTTAAGCATTGGATTATATCTCAATTTGTCTTCTTAAGTAAATAATAGGAAACCCTTGCCTTAAGTTCATTGAATTTCCACATAACATATCTTGTGGGGTTTGAGGAAATTAAGACATTGGAAATCTTAGTTGGAAAACCTAATTGAAGAAAGTGTTTTTGGTAAAATAAAGACATTAAGAAAAGCTAAGCAAAATGAACTCTCATATGTGATGGAAGACTCACAACCTCAAAAGCACAAAATCATTGATTGGAAATCCGAAAATGAATGTTCAAACGAAATCATTTCTTGATTACAAAGGTCATTAGGAAGCATTTGCATGCTCTTCAATACCTAGGTCTAGGCAAACAAAGTGTCCTTTTTAGTTTCATCTTAGGATCAAAACACATCTAAATATTTTTCATCCATTCCTCCAAAACATCAAAACAAATTTCATCTCATCATCACCTTTTGGAAAAGTTGAAATCATCCTTGATACTAGGCTTTGTGGAAAAATCAAAATCATCAATATCATTGAGAACGAAATCCTTGAAAACATTGGAAAAAAACACTTTTGGCTAGGTATGTGTAGATGCATCATTTTTCATATACTTAATCAAAGTTATCAAAATCATCTTGTCTAGCTTAGTGTATGTAGATGAATCCTTCTTCATATGCTTAGTGAAACAATCATCTTGTTTGAATAGGTGTGGGTAGATGCATCCTTCTCCTCACACATATCCAAATTATCATCCTTTGAACAAAGCTATCCCTTAGATCATAATCAAACATCTTAGGGTCTTTTTGTTCAAAATCCAAATCAAAATCAAGGACAAAATCTCAAAATCTCAAAATCCAAAATCAAGAATCAAAATCCGCAAGTCCTAAAAATCCTAGTGTCTCATTTAAGATTTATCAAAAGCCACAACATCCATATTATCCATCCCTAAACATCATCATATCATCATGTTTGATCCTCAAGGCATCCTAAAACTTTATACTTTGGGACATAAAATAACGATCGATCCAAGGAATCAAGAGATTCATCTCCCATATTCTCAAGGATTTATCCTTGTTTTATGGTTCAAATGAGATCTCAATACAAGAAGAATATGGAAGCCAACAAAGAAACACCTGCTTCAAGCAATCTTAGCCAAACAAACGCAGAAATGAATCTAGCTGAATAAAGTAATCCATTGACCCTCTCATCATCGCAAAATTCGCAAGAAGAAAATCAAGGAGAGGATCTTACCTTTGGAATGTCTCGTGAGGAAATGACGAAAATGCTTCAAAATCTAGAGAATCATAAAATCATGAACATCATGATGAGACTCAACCCTTCGTTGTACATGCTTGAACTAGCAAAACAAGGGGCCAAGTTACCTTCGGATTTTGATGTAAGTACTATAGTGGAGACATCCTTTCCACCTAACTCATCCACCATCCCCATTTCATCTACACCTCCATCCCAAAATATCATGCAAAACATTCCGCAAATCACAACATCGTTTGCTCCAACCGAACCCAATGTTAACAAGGGAAACACATTTCTTAATGCTCTTCAATCACACCCCCTTGTTAATAATCAAAACTTGGATGCAAACACCACCTTGGAACAAAGAATACCCCAAAACCCATTACACAAAAATGTTCCTCTCACATTCCATCACGATCCATCGTCATCATTCTTTCACGCAACTCCTCAAACACCTCTTCTCACAAATTCACAAGAAGAGGGAGATACGTTCGGACTAGGGGGCTTATTCGACACCATGACGTTTTCACAACAACTCACGCCCCTCACCTTTCCACCTCTTCCACCATTACCATTATCATCCACACCACTCCTTGATTTAGGGCTTCCTCCCCCACCAGGTATCAATCAAACCTACATCCCAACCATCAATCAAAGTATTGCACCAAACACACAAAATTTATCGTTGATATCGCAACAACAAATGATAAACACACAAGCAATGGCAACATCATCAAACACACCCCTAACATCACAAAGCTTGGTCTCTCAAGGACCAATCACATCAATATCACTATCCAACACCCAAAAAATCAACACAACATCATCATCTACCACCATTCCAAATCCACCACCACCTCCACCACCACCAACGTTCACCACATCAAGCCAATACAATGCAGCATTGCAAGCTGCTTTTCAAAGAGGATACCAACAAGTTAAAAAACAAAAATCCACGCAACAAGCCGCTCAAGCTGCACAAGCTGCATTACAAGCGCAACAAGCACAAGAAGCCCAAACATTATTGCAACAACAACAAAAACAAGCCGCCCAAGCAACAACAGCAGCCCTATCTTGAGAAAGACATTAATCTTATATGTGTCAGCAATAACAGCAGCCCTTGGAGCTCTTCTAGCTCAGCATGATGAAAATAGAACGGAAAGGGCCATCTACTATATCAGCAGGACAATGGTCGGTCATGAGCTAAATTACTCATTCATTGAGAAAGCTTTCCTCGTAGTAGTGTTTGCATCCCAAAAATTCAAACATTACATGTTGGCACACAAGATAAAGCTCATTGCGAAAATTGATCCCCTCAAGTATCTCCTATCAAAGGTAATGCTCACAGGCAGAAGGGAAAAGTGGGTAATGATATTATCAGAGTATGACATTGAGTATGTAGAGCGGAAAGCCATTAAGGGATAAGTTATTGCAGATCAATTAGTAGAAGCACCCATTTATTTCGAAAACCCTCGTCTCAGAATTCCTAGATGAATCCATCTTTAACCTCAATATAACTGACCATTGGAAACTATACTTCAATGGTTCATACACACAACATGGATTAGGAGCTAGTGTCTTCTTCATCACCCCACAAGGGGATTGCATACCAAAGTCATACAAACTGGCATTTCCTTGCACTAACAACATAGCGGAATACAAGGCTTTGACTATAGGCCTCAGGATAGCAGTGCAATGGAATATCATAGCTCTCAAGGTGTACGGGGACTCTCAGTTGATCATAAATCAGGTTAATAATGAATATCAGACTAAGGATGATAAGCTCACTCCATACAAGAAATTGGTGGAGACTCTAAAGGAATCCTTGATTGACATAACATTTGAGTAGATTCAGAGAACCAACAACAGAGCAGCAGATGCCATGGCTACAATTGGGTCCCTATTAGACATCTCTCATAACGCACTGAAATATGAATTTTTGATCGAGCAGCTTCTCGTTCCAACATTCGAGGTACCATAATTAGAATATGTGTGTGAAATCATTGGTCCTGGTGATCCTTGGTACCATGACATCTACACATATCTTTGCATAAGAGTCATACTCGCTGACCTACCGTTGAGTGTAAAATGAACCTTTATAAAAAAGGCATCTAGATTTTTCATCCTAGGTGATTCCTTATACCATAGAAGCATAGAAGGTACCTTGCTACACTGTTTAAATGCTGAGGAGGCATTAATGGCTCTAACCGAGGTTCATAATAGTATCTGTGGCTCACACTCAAGTGGAATGACCATCGCCAAGAAACTATTGAGGATGGGGTATTACTGGCCCATAATGGAAAGAGAAGCGCATGATCATGCTAAAAGGTGTTTACAATGTCAGCAGCATGGGGACCTCATCCATGCTCCAGCTCAAGAGCTTCACCCAATCGTCACACCATGGCCTTTTTTGCAATGGGGCCTCGATCTCATTGGAAAAATTGCACCCACCTCATCCAATGGCCATAAGTTCATCATAACTGCAACTGAGTACTTCACAAAGTGGGTGGAAGCCATACCCATGACGTATATCACTGGGAAGCAGATCTCAAAATTCATCCTTAACTATCTCATCTGTCGTTATGATGTCCCACAAGCCATTATCTCAGATAATGGGACACCATTCAAGAACCAGAGGTTCGTGACTTGTGTGAGAAATTCAAAATCTAGCATCGCTTTTCCACCCCGTACTATCCCCAAGGCAATGGCCAAGCAAAAGCTACAAATAAAACCATCCTTAAAATCCTCAAGAAAACAGTCAATGACGCAGGTCGTGACTAACACTTGCAGCTTAATCCCACCCTCTGGGCCTATCGAACCAGCATCCACACACCCACTGACACCAGCCCCTTCTCCTTGGTCTACAGATTAGAAGCCGTACTCCCCATTGAGATCAAGCTCCCATCCCTTAGAATATGATTGCAAAATCTCATCACTGATGAGGACTACAGGGTGTCAAGATTAAACGAGCTGGAGTTACTGGATGAGAAACACATAGATGCTTTGAATCATCTGCAAGTCTATCAAAATAGACTCAAATGAAGCTACAACAAGAAGATCAGAAGTAGGACTTTCCAAGTCAGAGAATTGGTCTTAAAAGAAAATTAGAAGAATGTCCCGAATCCCAGCAACAAAGGAAAGTTTGAATCCAATTGGATAGGGCCTTTCATCATCATAGCAAGCTATAAATCAGGGGCATATCAACTATCAACACCTGAAGGGGAACCTCTGCAGGAGCCCATGAATAGCTCCCATCTCAAAAAAATTTATGCCTAATTCTTTTAAGGTATAAAACCAAAAAATCTAAAAAACATCAGAAAAAGTCCTGAAAAAATGGTTACTTTGGCGAAAACTTGGAAAACAGGCGTTTTGGTGACAACAAAAAAATTAAAAAGCAAAAATCCAAAAAATCAGAAAAAGGATCAAAAAAATCATCCTCTAGTGAAAACCACTTCGGTGGCACTTTGGACAAGTACCTTGGTGAAAACTTGGCAAACATGCGCCTTGTGTAAATAAGCACTTTCCATCCACTAGGATCTTTATGGCTTGATTTGCATCATCGATCCATTTCACTTCCATCATCCATCACATTCAAGTCTCACATCCATCACTCATCCACTCTCATCTGCACCATAGCTTAGTCCTGTGTTAGTATTATGATTCCTCCTAGTACTACTCGGCCCAATTCTCAAGGTCAATTTGTCCTACCTTTATCAGAGTAGTCTATTACATCACACTGGGGGCACGTTCTCATCGGATCGGATTCATGTATATTCTTCAAGTCCTCAAATCAAAAAATCCAAAAACATCAGAAAATAAAAAAATCCAAAAATATCAGAAAATAAAAAAATCCAAAAACATCAGAAAATCAAAAAATCCAAAAACATCAGAAAAATTAGAAAATCCAAAAACATTCAAAACATATCAAAATCCAAAACAGGTCAAAAGTCATTCAAAAAGCCAAAAATAAGGTTGTCTTGTCAACTACATCGTCTCCGAGCTTGAATGTAGGCAAGGTTGATCTTTGATCATCCCCCTGAGACATTTAGGTCAGTCCTATAGGAGTCCGTCATAATAAGTTGACATCTCATCATGCATATCATCATCTGTAAATCAGTCAACTCGTCAGTCAACTACATGGTCTCTGCGTGTATAACGTAGGCAAGGATAATCTGCCGATCAGCCCTCGAGGCCCCTAGGATAGGTCTTTAGGTTAGTCTCTTGGTCAAAATCTCGAAAAACCCCAAAACATTAAAAAAAATAAAAAATAAAAAAATAAAAAAAAATTTGAAAATCAAAATATTTGCAAAATCTTGAAAAACACCAAAAACAGCCTCAGAATATTTCAAAACACCAAAAACATCCAAATATTTGAAAAAAATCCATCCATCTCATCTCACTTGCACTCGCAATAATCACCATCCATAATAACTTGATCGTCATCGTCAACCTTTGGTGAAACAGTTGGAAACAAGTCTAGCAGTTTAAACGCATAACTCAAAATGTCAGGTCTAAAGTCTAAGTCAGTGAATAAGCAAGTTGGTTATCTCTTCGTATTGGTAACTCATCATCTGAATTTTTCCCATATCAATCATCCCTTATAAATGAAATGACGTGCCACCATCCACTAACATGTCCTAGGATGAATCCTTCCTACAATGGGCATTATCTTTTGGCAATAAGTTTCAGTTATCATCTTAGAAAACATATCCTTTTCCGTTAGCGGTATTGAAGAGCATCAATTTGTTTGTTTACTTGGTCTTTATCTTTTGACTTATCTTATTTTGCGCTCATTCCAAGTACATCTCGATGATATCCCAAAACAACGGAGTTAGAGAAATAGGAATGGGGCAATGATCATTATCTTTTGTCTGTTGTGCTTGTTGGATGTTCTTGCAATATAACCTTGGCGAATACTTGCTTTGTTAGGTATGTATGGAAGAGGTCTAGGGAAACTTGTTGACTATTGTAGGGATAGGTTTACCTTTCTGTGTTTTGGTTTGAGGTGTTTGAAACTTCTGAAATACATCCTAGCAAGGTTTTCGTATGTCAGGTGTGAACAAGAATACTCCTATCTGATTGAAGATTCAAAGTCCATCACACTGGGTACAACGCCATCCTAGTTTTCTATACCTTGATGCATCGTACCATGTGTGTTATCAAACATAAGAAAATTTGGCCCTTTGAAAATCCCAATTCCTCGGCAAGTAATCATCATCATCATCATCTGCATTTGTGTCATCTTGCGTCTTGTTGAAATGACTTCTTCTCTCCTTACTGACCATGCTAATAAGGTACTATGATAGTTGATCATCAGCACCATCATCATCATCAATCCTGCATCCACAAATCATTAGCATATTGCATAAGCATATTATATAGAAATCATACGCATTGCATAAGCATATCCTATAGGAAACATTGCATTTTAATCATCATATAAATAGGCTATAATGAACATCCATAAAAAGGTGCATCCATGTCATTGCATTTCACCCATTACATTACATCTCATGGCATTATATTGATCATTGCATAAACACTCATTTGCATTTCATTCATATCTACCATCTAAATCATCACATAGCATCTATAAAAGCATTCCATAATCATTTTTGCATAATCATAAGCAATAGGTATATAAGCATTTAATTCATTACGCATATCACTTTGCATTAACATATCATTGCATCACATACATCATCATTTAGTATAATAGCATTTGCATTTCATAAACACCATTTCAGTAGCATCATATCACGACCATCGCATCATATTACATACATCCATAAATCATCTCATAATTAAGCATATTCCACTCATTTGCATATACCATAAATCAAATCATTTCACATATTGCATTGGCATAAAATAAACCATCATATAGTTAACATTATTGCACATCATATCATAGGTCAGCATGATATAGATCTGTTAGTCATAAATCATAACGCATACATCATTAGAAATAAAATGCATCCATAGAACATCATTGCAAAGCATATAGAAATAAACCATCCATGCATAAATAAAAGAACACATTGCATCACATCAAAATCATCATCAACTCATATATATATCATATCATCAACTGTCATAGTACAAAGAATAATCGGATCACTGTACATATATGTCAATTAGTAGAAAATGCCCATCAGGCTATCAAAAATGAGCCCATAAGGCACAAAAAAGACATTATAATATCTCAATCAAGCCCGATCTCCGTGGATCCTACCCTCGCCCCTATCACCGTGACCCTCTGGTGGTCTATGGCTGGCCCGCTCTGAGTACTCTGGGACCTAGACTACTCTAGGTATAGTGTCATGGTAAGCCCGACGGTAGTACTCTATCTCTCAGATAACATCCTTGTAAGATCGAACCGACACTGTACCCTAAGATGAGGAGGCTGCCATGCTCTCAATCTGTTGCCTGTGGCCTAGCTCTGTGGTTGCTTGTAGCTCTATGGCCTGTCTTTGCTGCATAGCCTGATCCCTCTCTACTCTGAGCTGCTCCCTCTCAGCTCGTTCCTGGTCCCTCTTGACTATCACTACCTGAACCTGTGCCTATAACTGTAAAATCAAGGCATCCTGTGTGTCTACCTACCCTGCTGGCTATACCCGTGGCTGCGCATGAGGCTGGTCCTCACCCTCGGCTCGTGGTAGTGGGACTGGTGGATCCTACTATTAGTCCTGCATATGGACATCCTCGTGACCTGGCAGAACTGGGGGCACCAATGGTGGATCTCGTCGAATCTCGACCCTCGATCCTCTCACTTGTCCTCTCCCTCTGCCTTTGCCTCTAACCCTATGTGCTTCTGGATCCTCACTTGGAACAGTCAACCGAAGAGGAGGTCTAAACCAATCTCTAAAGGCCTATTTGGTGCTTGGATCTGCCAAGCCCTGATCATAAGCCCACGGTCAGGCTACCAAATGTCAAAAGTTGTCAACTGCCTTCGCAGTAGGAATACCAGGCCCCCATGACACCTGTGTCATGCTACGTGCAAAGACGACTACATAGCTGTCGTCTGACCAATCCTGTGGCTCTCCAAACTAACGTTGTACGTGCCTAGGCAGATACCACTCGATCATGGTGCGCTCCCGCCCCTACATGTATCGATCCTGGTGGTAGTAGAAGAGCTAATCTGCATCGTCAGCCCATCCGGGCCGACCAAGATATGGTCTCCAAGTAAACACAAGCATCTCATCTAGGACCTACCTCCAGTAGGGGATCCCATGCTCGCCAGTGTGTGTGAAGGACACACCACCTCTGTATAGGGTCACAAGGGAATCCTCTGCCCCCATTGGAACCAGAACCACACATGGACGTAGCACAGAAATGTGCTCCCACGCCCAAATATGAAGGAGTGTCACTTCAGCTCCTAGCGCTCTGCCATCCACGTAAACATACTCGTGGAGATCCTTGTAAAGTGAAGCCATAAGGACAGGTCCCCATGCAAACCGAACCGGCCTATCCCAAACCATCCTCTCCCAGCAATATCCCCAGCCCAGACTGAAATATTGCCCTCGTCTATCTGGGGCAACCAAACCCAAAATGATCGCCACAACTGCCCAGCAGAAGGGAGGTGCTAAACTCTATACTGCTCCAACTCGATCTAACCCTCATAGTAAATAATATATCATGTGGCGAGGACTCGGGTGCAGTACTCGTGTCCCTCCTCCATATCGTAGATCACCCGGCGACCATGAATGGAAAATTGAAGAATGCGCCAAACATCCTCCAGAGTGACGGTCGCCTGACCAGTGGGAAGATGAAACGACGATGTCTCACTGTGCCACCTCTCGACCAGCGCTAATAGCATCCCAAGGTGTGTGCGCACAGATGCTGCGTATGCAATATGCCATAAAACAACGACTCCCAGTCGGTCTTGGTCTCTGTCGCTAAAGTCCCATAGGATGCTCGCCAAATCCCACGACCGGTGCTCCCAAGAATAAACCTCCCTAGGCTCGTCTTGCATCAAGGAAAGTCAGCATGTTAAAACTTTTAAAAAAAATCCTGATCTAACGCTCCAAACTCGTTCCCAGCGGCACAGTTTGTGATGGCGTCATAGTTTTAGTTTTCTCAAACTCTGACGCTGGACCCCAAATTAAGCCTAAAAGCACCGCCGCAGCACACTTTAACCCCCAACGTCACAATTTGCATGAAAAAGGGCACTGTTGCGACGCACCCTTCTCAAACCGGCCTGATGAGTCTGAGCTAAGCCCGAGCCCAGCGACGGAGTTTCTAAACTCCAAACTGCACCGCTGCAGTGCTAAACAACGTCGCTGTAGCGCAAAAAAGGCAATTAGCGGTGCACTTTAAACACCGAGCGGTGCTATAATAGCACCGCTGGAGGTGAGCTCTCTTATAAATATGTAATAAATGCATTAAATGAAAAAATTAAGCTTCGGTAAGGATCACATAACGATGCCCCGATGCTAGGTGGCCACTGGTAGGTCCGAACTCGATCAGAAATGTGTAGAGGAAGCTGTCATTGCGCCATATCGTCGGAGGGTCAGAGTTTGAATCTCAAGGTTTGCTAGCAGAGGTGTGTGAAAATGACTTGGAAGTGACCCCTTGGGCCCCTTTTAAGGCTAAAAATTAGGGTTTTTTGACCCTCTAGGGCTGTCCTGCTAGGGTTTTGGTCCCCTAAACCTGTTTTTGTCCATTTTAGGCTTGTTTTTTTTTATCGTTTTATTGCATTTAGACACATTTTTAGCCTCCCAGACCCCTTTCGGACCTGTCAAGCACTTTGTTACCCTTTTTCGCGAGATCACCCAAAAAATTAAAATTTTTGTCCAATCTCTCGAGGGGCATTATATTGGCATAATTCTCTCGCTAGGCAGTAGTGGGGCAAGTTTTAAATATCAATTTTTTTTGGATTTGATCGAGATCGTTTATTCTTTGAACCAACGCATCAAGTGCATTGCTTCAAAGAGAGGCAAAATGTAGACATCGAAAATATACTGATTGACATCGTGCATCTGATCCTGACTTACTAACATCGTTTCTTCCTAAATCATCCCTCGGTCTAACCGTTTAATCAAATTCCCCTATCTGATTAAATTCTTCAATGTTTGTCCCTTAATTAAATAAATCATTTTATCTAATTAAGTCAATTCCTTTTGTTAATTAAATCAATCCATCTGATCTAATTATCCCTATTTAATTAAATAATTAATTTATTTAATTAAATCTCTAAAGTCTATCCATTAAATTAAATAAATTAAAACCTTATTTGATTTAATCTAACATCACCCCGTTTAATTAAATAAATCAAAATCCTTATTTAATTAGCCTCTCATCATATTCCTCTCTTATTTGATTTAAATAAATCCATAAATCTAAGTCAAAATAAGTCACATCATCTAATCTCCTGTTAAATTAATTAACCCTTGATTAATTTAACTTCTTCCCATGTCACATCCTCTAGATAATGCAAGTTGCACATGAAAATATATTTAATTCATTTATTAAATCTCTATTTTCCTCACAAGGCATCGTTTGGAATATTCCCTCAATTTGAATTCAAAAATTCCAAGTCAACATGTACATCCAACAAGGCTTTTAAAACCTCTTACATGTCCTTTGCCTTGAGCCAAGTGGCATTTATTGCATTTTCCCTTCCCTCTTACATGTCATTTCAATAAATTTGAATTTCAAATATTGGTATTTATTGGCACAAACCCCAAATCTTGCACAACCATCATCCATTGATAGCTTGACAAGTGGCACCATATCATTGGATGAATGTTAGTCCCACATTGCTCCAATTTGGGCATTCATCCATCTTGAAATCCTATAAATGAAGAGCTCCTCTCCTCATTTCATCATCCACAATGCAAGTAAAGTTACCATGCTAAAATACTTAGCCACTCTCATCCATCATTTGAATACTAGCTAGGCTTTTTTCAGATTTGGCTTGGAGTTCTCATCTTCAACACATCAAGATTTCATCATAGGAATTGGGAAAGGGCGAATTTTCACATCAAATTGGCACCAATTGCCCCATGGGATCAAGTGTTTGCTTCTCTAATTAGGATTAAATCTAGTTTTATCTTTTATATTGTGTTCATCAATTTCTTTCCTATTTTGAGTTTGCAAATGGATTTCATGGGGAATCCTTCTTTTGGCTTGTAATTCCTTGTCTAACTCGTTTATTCATGTTGTTTTGCAGGTACTAGGAAAAGGGTTTGCACATCAAAAAAAATCCTTCTAGCCCAAATTTGCAAGAACTTTAGAGAGACACTAGGCCTTTTTATTGTTTAGATTATTGCAAGAACTCACAGACTATGCCATTATTCGACCTCTCTACTTTCATAAGCTATTGATAAACTTTATACTATGTCATTATTGTTTGAATGGTCCATTTGCAGAACTTCTATAATTTTAATGCAAGTTTACTAGTTTAGATCATGTCTTTTGACTCCTCTTTTTAGTGAATGGGTAAGAAAATTATTGTATGTCATTGAATGCGATGTTCATACTTCAATCTTTTTTTCTATCATTCTAGGACATACTAAATTGTTGAATGTTCCCTTAGATCATATCCAAAAGATAGGTTTATCGTGCCTTTTATCTAAATTTTGGTGCATCGCCTTAGTTAGATCCTTTATTTTTATATCTGCTTCCCTTTACAATTCCAAAAAACCAATTAAAAAAGAAGTTGGCTTCTTTAAAAATCTGAAGTTTACTCAGTTTAGTGCAATAGGTTCACCATAAACTGAGTTTCCCACAAAGGGTTGTTACCTTGCCAATTTTGGCATCAACAGTGTCCACAACCACATCAAGAACAATATCTCCAATCTCAAGAGGTTGGATATCAAGATCAACATCTACAACAAACTCAATCACCGCATCTCAAAGATCAATCATCACATCTCCAAAAAAATCACCACAAGGTTAATTTAAAGTACAAATCTCACAAGGTAACAAACAAAAATACACAACACTTGGGAAACCAATCGAATCAGTCATGCAACAGTTGGTACAAGAAAATTTCATCAAAATCCCCTTTTATGAAAATTATCAAGAGCCTCAAGTTAAACCACCAGGGTATAACAAGAAGCACCTTGTGATTTTCACAAAATAAAGGGACACACAACATCAAATTGTATTCAACTCAAAAATATCATCCAAGACCTTATTGATCAAAAAATAATAAGTATTGAGGACAACGATGAAGATTCTCTTGGTGTAATTAATTATTTAATTACACTTTGCATAAATTTACTTAGGTAATATTTTAAGTCCTAGATTGCATAATTATATAAATCATTTAATAATGAGATAATTCCCCCTTCCTTGTTTGTAGGAGATAAGATTCCTTCTAGAAAATGAGTTGTCATTTTAGAACTTATCTTTATCTTTTTATCATTTCTTAGATAGGGTTCACATGTTGTCACATGTAGTGTGATTTTAACACTTGGTAACATCTTACACATTTTAGGTTTTCACTCATGCCTATATATTTAAGGCATTTTGTACATTCAATTTGGCATTCTTGCATCTTAATGATAGCATGATATTTCTTGCATTTCTCTCTTGTGGAAGTTATTTTGTCTTTCAGGTGATTCTGGAGTGTTTGAAGAGTTCACCTAAACTCCTACATGGTATTAGAGCTTTAGTGCTCCAAAATTCTTCCCAGATATGAGGGATCAATCTTGGCATGAAAGTTTTACTGGATGCAAGAAGCCTTTTTATTAAAGTCATTTTTCACTTTTTGCTTCAAAAATCTAGCTTCCACTCAGTTGCAGGAAAAATGATTTATGGGTTTTGTAGCGAGGATCAAAATTTGAACTGGGTATCTTTTAGATTTTTGATATCTTGCACATATCTGAAGAAAATAGCTGTACAAAAATTAGCGCGCGACATTTTTCTCCTAGTTGAAGGTTAAAAAAATTATTTTTTCATTTTCTACTTACTAGATCAAAAAAATATTTCTGAGTTTTGTTTTTAGTTTCAAAATATTTCTGGGTTTCTGTTTTTGTCTACTCATTGCTAATAGATTTTTCAGAAATCAAATAAAAAGTAAACCCTTTTTGCTAGAAAACTCATTTCCTACAGGCTAAATTCAATTTTTTTCATAACTTTTGGAATGGTGTCGGATTTTAGCAAACGATATATCATCAAAAAACTGGTTTCGTCATCTTCACAGATCTCATACCTGATTTTTCTAGTTTTTTCACCAGGTATCTATTTTTTTGTCAAAACTCAGCCTTTTCTTTTTGGGTTATTTTCTTGGGAAACGTGTAATCAGTACTTTTTTTGAGATCAAAGGGGAATATTTTTTGCATTTGAGAGTATATACTGCTATTTTTTCATGGATTCACAAAATATTGCACCCCTTACTCTATTCAACTACTTTGGTTGGAAAAAACAAATGGAGATTCTTTTGTAGCACAAAGGGTTGTACAGAGTGACCATGGGTACTGAAGTTGAACCTGCAGGTGCTACTAAAAAGAGAAAATAGTTGCTACTGAAAAGATAAAATGGTTTAATAGGTGTGATGAAGCTTTTGGTACTTTATGTCTATCTATTTCTCCTGATCTTCTTTTTCATATTGAGTCTTGTACTTCTCGAAATCAGATCTGGACTATTTTAGAGTCTTTGTTTGGGAAGCAAGATACTATGAGAGGATTCTAGTTGGAGAATGAGCTCATTAGCTTAAATCCTAGGGATTTTGACAGCATCCAGGAGTTCTTCACAAAACTCAAGTCTCTTTGTTTGCAGTTGACACTGTGTGGTATTCAAAAGCAGGACTCTTAGTTGATATTGTCCATTCTTTCTAAGCTTGGACCAGAATATTCAGTTTTTGTCTCTACCTTTTATGCCACTCAGGATGCTCTTGGTATGAGATTCACTATGCCATCTCTTGATGACTTTGCTTCATCTCTCACTCAAAAGCAAACTAAGTTAGCTAGCATGGGCACAATGAAACCTTCTTCATCATAGGCACTCATTGCATCTCAGGAGCTGAAAGATCAAAAGGCTTCTCTAGGAAAAGGCAAGAAACATAAACAAAAGGATTCCAAATCTCATGAGCAACAAAAGGAGTCCTCAGATTCATCCTCGTCTTCTAAGGGGAAATCATCTAAGAAGGAGAAAGTTACATGTGATTATTGCAAGAGGGAAGGACATGTAGAACATAGATGCTAGAAGAAGGATATTGATGAGCTGAAGCATCTTCTTCAGAAAAATCAGATTGATTTTCCTTCAAGAATTTCTGCATCATCTTCCTCCCCTCCTTCTTTAGAGCAGCTTGACACAGGCACAATTGGTTTGCATACTGCATCAGTTTTGAAGGGACATGCTTTTTGTGCTTATTCAAGTCATGAATCAAGAAGATGGATTTTAGATTCATGAGCTTCTCATCATATGGCATCTTCGCAGTCTATTTTCACTTCCTTTGAGCCTTGTACTATGTCTCCTATTTTGATGGGAAACAATACATACATGAGTGTTACAGGGAAGGGGTCTATTAGTTTTGGGGACAACACTTTTCAGGATGTCTTGTGTGTTCCTCATTTGAAAAACAACCTTCTTTCCATATATCAGATCACACATGGAGGCAATGGGAGATCTGTGGAGTTTACACCTGATTCTGTTATCATCAGAGACTTGTAGAGTAGAGCGATTATTGCTACTAGGGTGGTGGATCACTCATCTCAGTTGTATTCATTTGCAGATTTTGCTACTAATAGTGCTTATGTTCCTGCAGTTGTTCCTCATACTTCTAGTGTGAATCATCATTTAGAGGAGACATTTGGCTACTTGAACATTAGTGTTCTCTCTTCAGATCCAATTCTTGAGCCATCCATTCCATCTCCTCCTTCTATTGCTGATACTTCTATGACTACAAATGTGGTTTCTTTTGTTTTAGTGCAACAGGATGTTGTTGATCATTCATCTTTGGAGGATACTCTTGAGTCTTCATCTTCTCTGACTTCTTCATTGGTTGAGGTCTCATCTACTTCAGTGGAGACATCTTGGGCTACACCTGCTTCACCTTCAGAGATTGCTTTTTTGTGGCCTTTTCCCTCTCACTTCTTTTAGGAAATGTGGTTTCTTCAGTCTTATTGGAGTTGCTTCATTCTAGGGGGGCTATGTGGCCTCTTTCTTCCTCTCTTCTGGGGGGTTGTTTTATGTATCTTTGTGATGGATGGTATCCTTGGGGGGTCTTATTGATTCCTCCATTCTTCATCACTTAGCTATTTTTTTGCATTCTATTTTTGGGAGGAGTTGTATTCCCATGTGGTTTTCTCCTTTACCCCATTTGGTTTAGTTTACATTGCATTTGTAAATGAGTGCCTAATCAGGCCTTGTTTCCAAGAATCATCTTTGCATAATAATTTGCTTCTCCCTAAGTTGCACTTATGGGGAGGTGTTAGTGTAATCAATTATTTAATTACACTTTGCATAAGTTTACTTAGGTAATATTTTAAGTCCTAGGTTGCATACTTAGATATATCATTTAATAATGGGGTAATTTCCACTTCCTTGTTTGTAAGAGATAAGATTCCTTCTAGAAGATGAGTTGTCCTTCTAGAACTTATCTCTTTCTTTTTTATCATTTCCTAGATAGGGTTCACATGTTGTCACATGTAGTGTGATTTTAACACTTGTCAAAATCTTACGCATTTTAGGTTTTCACTCATGCCTATATATTCAAGGAATTATGTACATTTTTAATCATCTCATATTCAATTTGGCGTTCTTTCATTTTAATGATCCAACATGATATTTTTGCCATTTCTCTCTTGTGGAAGTTATTTTGTCTTGCAGGTGATTCTGGGGTGTTTGAGGAGTTCACCTAAACTCCTACAGATTCAACCACTAGTGATAGAATTGAAAATCTCTCCACCACAATTGTTGAAAATAATGATCAAGATCTATCCATCAATGGGCACCTTGAAGATGTTTCTACCCCATCCAAAGATGTTTCTACCCCATCCAATGATCAAATCAACATGCCTCAAGAGTCACTTTTTAGTCATGATCAAAATCCCTCAACATTATTTGACAATGATCTATTCAAGGAGTGTTATAACTATTTGATCATATTGACATAATCAATGGTCCATCAACCAATGATCATGTTGAAAATGTCTCTACATCACCTAATGAGCTAGAGGACATATCTCAAGAGTTTATTCCAAACCATGATCAACATCTTTCACCAAAGTCTAGCAATGGTCCTTTCCAAGACATATTGCCATCCTTTGACCTCATGGTTACAGATACTGAAGGAATTCTCAACTCAACATTTGATCCAAGTCCACTCAAAGATCAAGAGGATATTGAGCCATTTTCCATGCCTAATGAAGACATCCAAGAACCCTTTATAAGCAATCCATCCTTTGAAACTGATCCATGTCAAGAACTTGATCCAAAGCATGTCAAAAGCAATTCCAAAATTAATCAAGATCAAGAATTCGTATCTCCAAGATACTACAATGATTTAATGGACACTCTCCTATCTATACAAGATGTCGCAAATGATGATCATATCCATATAACACATACTCCTCCATCTACCCATGAGATGATTTCTTTGGATGGACACGTAGAGGATCTTTATTCAGAACAAGAGTCTCATACTCGATATCATTACCAAGGAACAAGAGTCTCCTACTCTTAACATTTATACACATGATCAAGATATAGGAAAATATAGAGACATATCAGAAATGGGTCATGAAGAAGGATTCTATAGAAGTTGTGAATCAGAAACATCCTGTGAAGGCATATCAAAAATGAATCATGAGGAAGACTTTTACGTGGACAGTGAATCATCAACACCTCTTGAAAAAGCATTAAAATATGATATTTCACAAGATCAAGCCAGAGAGATGAGTGAGGAAGTTATCCCACTTATGGAGGATTCTATCACTTATAAACTTGGATCACTTACCTTTTTTAGGGCAAGCTATCTTATCAATGAAGAAGCTATCAACTTTGAAGATCCACCACAAATTAGAGAAAGAGTAGCACCTTGTTTCCAAGGTAAATCATATCCTATTGCAAATAAAATGTTTCAACAGATGAATTATCAAGGCAAAGGATTAGGCTTACAAGAACAGGGTATCCTAGAACTAGTGAGGATTATTGGCAATCCTACGAATCAAGGTCTTGGTCATTCAATAATTGAGGGATCTAAAAATATCAGTGATGCCTCTATAATACTGGGGGAAACTTTTTCTCAAGCAAACATCAACATAGGAATCACAAAGAATCATTATGATGAAATTAATGCCAATACTATAACCAACCACGTCATGAATCTTCATCCACCCATCACCCCATCCACAAATTGGGAAAAACATCAAAAGAATGATTTGAATCAAATTACAAAGACATTATGAAAGAAAAAGAATTTGGGAAGCATAATGGACAAATCAAATACAAGTGGATACCAAAGAAAGATTATCCCTATCAAAATCCATTTGTCAAAGAAACTATGGGGAAAAATAAAAAAGGGAAATATATCCATCAAAGATGTCCTCAAAGGAAAAATCAAGCTTCTCAAACAATGTACAAAGTATATCAATCAATTGGTCCTAATTCTATACACACTTATGTATCCACCCATTATTGCTCATCTTCCCAAGTTTGGAGAGTCAAAGGTTCCAAACTATCAACCAATCCATCTCCTATTCTTAAACACACAACACCATCCACACCTCCACGCATGATATCTTATTCTCACATTGACCATGTGTTGGCAACGACCCTTCATCATAAGGATTCAAAAGGAACTCTATTGCGATGTGTGCAGAAAGACAGTTAACTCCAGTATCAACAAAGTAAATCAAGAATCTCAAAAGTTTCTTTCAAGTGTATGTATCTTGGAAAAGCAACTTCTTTAAGCAGGATATCGATGGCACAACATGAAAAAAGCATCTACATTGACACTACCAAGTGGTTCAGCATGAGCATAAATTTTTCACAAAAGTCCAAAAAAAAATCAAAAAATATAAAAATAAAATAAAATTAGAAAAAGGATTGAAGATAGTAAAGATAAAAATTGTCCTCTAGTGAAAACCACTATGATGGCGCTTTGGATAGGAACCATGATGAAAACTTGGAAAATAGGCGTCATGTGTAGAATTGAGCATCTATGTGTGCTAGTTTAGGTGAAAGCATCTTATCCCATCCATAATAAATCCAACATTCCATCCATCTTATCCATAATAAATCCATTCATTAATGAACCATTTCTCTAATCCATTTTCAGCCATCTACATCCATCTTCCAAATTATCTCGATCTTAAAATTTTTTGTGCACAGTTTACACTTGCTTGTGGTAAAAATCTTGACATGGGTCATTTTCATTAATCATATCATACCCAACATTATCTGAGTCCTGAATCATTATCCACTAAAGCATTCCTTTGTTTGAACACCTTATCTTATCACAAGATAATCCTTGGAATCCTTTGCATGCTTACCATATCCATCCATCCATACACCTATCCAAGCATCCACACATGTCATTACATACATTGCTAGACATTGGGGGCAGATATTTACATCTCACTTCAGGAATAAATCTTGATCTATATCCTCCAACTTATGTGGTGATCCAAACATTGGCAAACATGAAATCAAATTGTTCTTGGGTGCTGTCATAATAGTGGTTTACAATTCCTGAGAGGAACAAATTTTAGCTGAAATCACATATTTTTAGAAAATATAATGATTTAAGCCTTAAAAAGTTCCATTTTAAGGATTCCAATTGAAGAGGGTTTGATTAAATCACCTTAGATCAAACCCCCTTGGATAGAACCTCGCTAGTTTTAAACCATACCTATAAATGCGTCTCCTTTACACCTATCAAAATGTTGATAAAAATCACTTTTGATTTAGCTTTTGGGGATCAAATGAATTCATTTAAAATTTATTTCAAATGATTATGGTATTCCTAACAAGCTATCCAATGAATATAATTTTAATATGTTTTGGTTTTGTTATGTATTTGTTTTTAAGTTTTATTAAACATAGGTTTTTCATAAATGAATTTATTTGTTCTTCACATGTGGAAAAATAGAAGATTATCAAAAAAAAAAAATTGAAAAATATGAGTGCACCAGATATTGAAGTCCTTGATCCAACAAAAAATTAAATTAAATTTTGACATATACAAAAAATTTACGCTGCATAGGTCGCATTGTGTCCGAATTGTAATTCGCTTTGACTTTGAAACTTGATTAAGGAAAAATATTCAATAAAAACTATCTAACCAAGTGGAAGCACTAGATATTAGAGTTACAAATCTAAATTTGAAAGAATTAGAATTTTATCCTTCATGGAAAAAAGTTATGCTATACTGTGCATCACTTTTAAAAATGTTGTTTCTGAAAAAAATCAATTTTCATGGGAGATGGAAAAGAAGTGAAATTTGATTCCAAAAATTTTGAAAAAATATTTTTAGAATCTACAGACAAAATTTGATGAGACTCTAGTTTGCACCATCTTCAAATTCTTCACAATTTAGCCGCTATAGGTGCCCGAATGTGAAGATTTAGTTAAAAATAATAATTTCAGTGTCCAGTTTGGCCAAAAATTGTAAACCACTATTATGGGATCACTAATTTGTCGGCCAAAATAGCCAAATCACTAGCCCATGGCATATTTTGATGAGAAGATGTTCCTTATCAAGTTTTATCTTTAATTGATCATCGATCCAAATAATCAATATCAATTGCATCTAACGTGTGCTTCAACATCACATCAAATCATCCAAAACCAACTTTTGTTCCAAACCAAGCTTCAAAATCTTGATCAATCAAATCCAATCAATCTATCATCATCTTCGGATATCCTTCCCAATCATCGTGTTGCTTAACACTATCTTTGCATTGTTGTGTATCCTCAACAATGTTATCATCAACAATCCATCAATTGAATCCAATCAATCCCTCATCATCTTGGGATATCCATCCTAATCCTCATGTTGCTTAAACACTATCCTTGCATTGTTGTGTATCCTCAATAATTTTATCATCATCAATCGATTGATCGAATCAATCAACCCTAGCTTGGTTTTCAACAAAATCCCAAACAGAGCACTGATATCATCACACATGTCCATATCCAAAACATCAAAATCAGGCAAAAAATCCAAAAACATTCATAAAAACAAAATTTTTCAAAAACATGGTAACCGAACTACATCGTTTCTAAGCTTAAATGTAGGCAAGGCTAATATTTGATGAGCCCCCAGGACAAAAAATCCAAAAAAATTCATAAATATCATAAAACACCAAAAAACATTAGAAAATTTGAAAATCAAAACATTTACAAAACATTTCAAAAATACCAAAAACAAACTCAAAACATGTCAAAACATCAAAAACATCCAAAATTTGAAAAAATCCATCTGTCCCATCTCGCTTTCACCTGCAATAAACATCACTCATAATAAATCATCATCAACCTCAACCTTTGGTGAAACATTTGGAAACAAGTCTAGTAGTGTAAAAGAGAAAACTCAATCGTCAAGGTCTCAAGTCTAGGTTAGTATGTAAACAAGTTGGTCAACTCTTGGTACTAATAGCTCATCATCCATTTTGTCCCAAATCATTTGATAACATCATGTCCTAGGATGCATCCTTCCTACAATGGACATCAACATCAGGCATCACCGTAGTTTAGTCTTGGCTAGTAGTATGAAGAACATTAGCTTGTTTATTTACTTGATCTTTTTCTTGTTGATTTATCTTATTGCGCTCATTTCGATGACCTCTCAATGATGTCCCAAACAAAGGAATTTATAGAGAAAGGAATGGGGCAACAATCATTATCTTTTTATTTGTTGTGCTTGTTGGATGTTCTTGTAATATAACTTTGGTCATGCGTGCTTTGTTTAGGTGTAGGGAGGGTTTTAGGTGTCTTGTTGACCACATAGGAAGGATTTCCTTTCTATGTTTTGGTCCAAGATGTTTGGAATATCTGAACTACATTTTGAATGAGGTTTCATATGTCAGGTGTGAACAGGAGTACTCCTATCTAATTGTTGAGTCAAAGTCCATCACACTAGGTGCAACACCATCCTGGTTCTTTATACCTTGATGCATCACATCTATGTGTGTTATCAAACATAAGGTAAGTAGCCCTTTTAAAATACCAATTCATAATAAGCAAAGTATCATCATCATCATTCATCATCCTCATCTCTAATAAAGTCTTGACAGATCACAGACTTGTTGGATCCTCTTGTCGTCATCTCATTTCTTCTTATTCTTCTATCTTTACTAACATTTCTATCCAAGTATCAAGTGTGTGTAATATATCAAAATATACACTAGGCTACCCTTGGTTGATGAACTATCTACATCATCAAATTTGTCTACATCAAACATTCAAGCTGAACTGATCTTGAACCTCTTTATCGTGAGATCACCCAAAAATCCAAATTTTTGTCCGATCCCTCGAGGGGGTAGTATACCAGCATAATTCTTCCATTGGGGATGCAGTGGGGCATCCCAAAAAATTAAAAAAAAAAAAAATTGATCTCGGCAAGTTTATTCTTTGAACCAATGCAGTGGGTACATTGCTTCAAAGAGGGGCAAAATGTAGACATGTAAAATATATTGATTGATCCCATGAACCTGATCCTGATTTACTAACACTAGTTTATTTGGAATCATCTCTCTACTAACCATTTAATCGAATAACCCTTATTTGATTAAATTCATCATATTTCATCTTTTAATTAAATAAATCAATTTTTATCTGATTAAATTATCATATTCTATTAATTAAATAAATCATTTTGTTTAATTAATCCTAATGTTCCTTATTTGATTAAATAAATCACATTATTTGATTAAATCATATTTCATCTCCTTTAAATTAAATAAACTAACCTTTATTTAATTTAAGTCTAACATCATCCCCTTTTAATTAAATAAATCAAACTTTATTTAATTAAATCTAATATTCATATTCCTCTCATTTTGATTTTAATAAATCCAAATCTAAGTCAAAGTGTCAAATCAAGCTAATCTCCATCTAAGTTAATCAAATCCTGATTAACACTAACTCTAATCCATCAAATCCTCTAGATTTTGCAACTTGCACAAGTAAATCAATTTAATTGGTTTATAAATTCATCTATTTTCATTCAAAAGGGCATCAAGTTGGAATATTCTTCAAATTTTAATTCTCCCTCCCAAAGGTCTTATCCTCCAACTTGGCATTTATGACTCTTACAAGTCATTTTTCTTGAGCCAAGTGGCATTAACTCCTCTTCCACATCTTCCTCCACAAGCCAACTTTCAAATTTCAAATTTCCACTTAATAGCATTTATTTGCACATTCATCAAAATGTGCTCCACCTCTCTCCACTAGCATGTTGACAAGTGGCACAATGCCATTGGCTTATGTTTAGTCCTACATTCATCCTTTTTGCTCATTTCTCCATCCTTCTTTCCTATAAATGGAGATCTCTTTTACTAATTTTGGATCCACAACTTTATGCAAAATCATTATCTTCATGTTTTGAGAAATTTCATCCATTCTCATCCAAGTTTCATAGTTTTCATCAATTTCATAGCTAGGTTATGGCAAATTTTATCAAGGAGCATCATTGATCATCACCAAGATTGCAAAGAATTGGGAAAGGGCTATTTTCCACATCAAAATAGTGCACTAATTCCCCCATGGGATGTTGGTTTGAATGTTTTGAATAGGATTTCAATAAGATTTCATTTGATATCATTTGCTTTGTTTCTTGTTCTTTGCATTTGAATGAATCTCATGGGGAATGATTGTTTTAGATGTGTTTATTGACTAACATTTTTTTGTTTGTCCATGTTTGAACAGGTCTAGATCAAGCATTCACACTTTGATAATAGGAGATAAACTAGTCCATAATTGTATGATTGATTTAGGGGCTAACTTAGTTCTGTTATGCCCAAAGAAATTGTTGATAAGTTAGGTTTGAAATATCAATCCCTTGAAAAAGGTGTTGTTCAGCTTGATGGAACAACCATCGATACTATAGGGGTCATTAAATATTTGAGTCTTACTTTGCATGCATGCCCCAATTTTTCCATTCCACAAGACATATTTGTTATTGACTTGCCACCATATTTTTCCCTTTGTCTTTCAAGAGATTTTACTTCTAAAATAGGTGGTTATTTATGTTCAGATTGGTCTCATATGTTGTTTAGGACAAGGTATGGAACTAAAGTGACCATTAAGTGTAAGTCAATAGCAAAGGATCACATAGAACCTTATGTACCAAGTGAGATCAATGTCAATTGTGTTTTTTTTTATGATGATGAACATACTATTTTCCAAGAGCCAAATACCCAAACTGAGAGTATTCCTAACATCCTTTTGGATGAGTGGGCAACATAAAACCTTGAAGATGATCCAAGTAAAAACCTTTAAGAGGTAGGCTTAGGTGTTTATATGATGCATGAGCTAGATTCGATCATTCCTAACCTT
This sequence comes from Sequoia sempervirens, assembly GCA_007258455.2. Classification (NCBI taxonomy): domain Eukaryota; kingdom Viridiplantae; phylum Streptophyta; class Pinopsida; order Cupressales; family Cupressaceae; genus Sequoia; species Sequoia sempervirens. The sequence continues at coordinate 159,746 of VDFB02365507.1, forward strand.
GAAAAGAAGGATGAACAATAGCAAAATGAAGTTTGGAAGATGTTTTTTGATGGCTCAAGAAGCAAAAATGGAGCTGGTGGGGGTGCTATGTTGGTATCTCCACAAGGAGAAAAATATTATTTAGCTTTTTTTTTACATTTAGTTGTTCTAACAACACAGTTGAATATGAGGGTCTTATATAGGGTTTGGAATGGGCAAGGAAAAGAAAGATAAGCTGCCTATAAGTGTTTGGTGACAGTGAATTGATTGTAAACCAGGTAAGAGGCTTACATATGACTAAAAATGGTGTTCTTAATTCCTATAGGAATAGGGTATAGGATATGACATAGGAGTTTGAAGCCTTTAATCTATTGTCTATACCTAGAATTCAAAACAAGCATGCTAATATACTAGCTGCTATAGGTGCTCACTTTGACATTCCACATGATATTAAAAAGGATAAGGTGCAATATTATGTTAAAGTTGTAATGAGGATGTCTATTCTTGATAATAATGTTCACTGGAAAGTTTTTGAAAGTGTTGAGTAGGTGCTTAGTTTGTTGCTTGAAGAAGATGAGTTTTCAATGGGAAATCAAGAGAAGCTCAAACAACAATATGGTAACCAGATTATACAAGGAAAAACAAATTATCCAAGGGTCTGGTCACTTTAGAATCCATTTTCAGTTCTGATGATCAACTTAAGAAGGGAAAAACCAACATGCAAATTAAAGAACACTATGAAGATCTTGAAATCTTCAAAGGTAAGCTCCTTAAAATTGGTAAACTCTGTTCTCAAGAAGATAAAGAGGCTTTTATTGCACCTTTTCAAGAATTTCATGATATCTTTGCATGGGAATATTATGATTTAAAAGGTTTTGATCTCAAAATTGCCCAACATACCATAGAACTTGAGCCAAATGCAAAACCAATAAGGCAGAAATGGAGGCCTTTGATTCCCAAGCTTGAACCTCTCATGATAAAAGAGTTGACTAAGTTGATTGAAGGTAAAATCATTTTCCCAATCAAACATACCTCATGGGTTTCTAACCTTGTTCCGGTTAGGAAGAAAAATAGAGAGATAAGACTTTGTGTGGATTTTAGAGATTTGAATAGAGCCTCATTGAAAAACCACTACCCACTGCCCTCTATGGAGCAAATCCTTCAAGTTGTTGTAGGTTTTGAGATATTTTCTTTGCTTGATGGTTATTCTGGTTATAACCAAGTGTTAGTGAAGGAAAAAGGATCAATATAAAACATCATTTACCATGAAATTGGGAACAATGGCTTACAAGAGAATTCCTTTTGGTTTTTCCAATGCTGACACCACCTTTCAAATGGTAATGGACATGGCATTTCAAGGTTTGATTTACAAGCTAGTACTCATTTTCCTTGATGATATAATAGTTTTTTCTAAAAATGTTGATGAGCATCTTTCCCATTTAAGACAAGTTTTTGAAAGGTGTAGGGAATATGGCATATCCCTTAACCCCAAAAAATATATTTTTGTTGTCCATGAAGGAAAACTTCTTGGAGATGTAGTATCAAAACAAGGAATTACCATTGACCCAGAAAGGGTAAGTTCCATTCTTGCTTTACCTTTACCCAACCATAAGAAGGGGCTGCAAAGATTCCTTGGTAGAATTAACTTAGTGAGAAGATTTATACCAGATGTAGCAAATTTATTGAAGCCTTTAACTGCTATGTTAAAAAATAATGCAAGTTTTAGCTAGACAAGAGAGGGAAAATGAAGTTTTGAAGCAATCAAGGAGGCATTATTAGCAGCTCCCATATTGTTAAATCATAACTTTGCGAAGGACTTCATTCTTTATGATTTTGGTAGCATAGATACTATTTATACTATGTTGGTACAATAGAATAATGATAATTTAGAACAACCCATAGCTTTTTTCAGTCAAGGCCTAGAAGACTATGAGCAGATATATACTTTTGTTGAAAAACATGTACTTGTTGTTATTAGAAGTTTGAAGAAGTTTATGGATTTGATTTCTAATAAAAAAGTTCATCTAATGGTTGCTAATCCTAGTGTCAAGGAATTTATTTTGAGCAGAGATTTGAATGAGAAGAGAGTAGGTTGGATCACAAAAGTCATGGAATATGACATTGATATCAAGATCACTAAGCTGGTTAGAGGTAAAGGGTTGTGTGAACAGGTAGCTGTTGGGTTAAAGGGTGAGAAATAAAATCAAAAGGAAGATACTTTTGTCATCAATGAAGAGTCTCAAATTGCTATACCAATATTGGGTGTAGGTTGGATGTAAGAGATGGTCCATTTTCTGCAAACTGGTGAGTGTCCACATGGTTTGGACAAAGCAAACAGGAGGTACTTTAGGTTACAATAAATTCCTTATGTGCTTTTCAATAGTTTACTATTTAGGAAAGATCATAATGGAGTGTTACTAAGGTGCATTGATACTAATTAGATTGGTAAAATACTTCATGAGTTCCATGATGGAACAACTGGTGAAAACTTTTCTCTAAGGACCACAGCTTGGAAGATCAAGAGGGTTGGCTATTATTGGCCAAGCCTCTTGAAAGATGCCCATGCTTGGCAAGGAAATATATTAAGTGTGAAATGTTTGTAGATAAGGAAAGGCTGCTAGCTCTTTCTTTATAGCTTATACAAGTTGAACAACCTTTTATGAGGTGGGGCATTGATTTTATAGGATCTATTAATCCACCTTCTAGTGTAGGTCATAAGTGGGTTCTCACAGCCACATATTATTTTACCAAATGGACTAAATTTGTGGTACTAAAAGAATCTAATGAAAGTGTTCTAAATTTCTATGATAATTTAATAACAAGATTTGGTGTGCTTGAGTCTATTATTTCTAATAATGCCTTAGCTTTTGTTGGAATAAGGTTGAGTGAATGGGTTGTCAGGAATGTTATTCAATTGAATACTTCATCAAAATATTATCCTAAAGGTAATGGTTTGATAGAGTCAACAAATAATAACTTGTTAAAGATCATTAAGAGAATAATGGAGGATAACTAGAGAACTTGGGATACCAATTTGAAATCTGCCTTGTGGGAAAATAGAATAACACCAAAGAGGTCCATTGGAAATTGCCCTTATATGTTAGTATATGGAAAGGAGGCAAGGTTGCCTTTTTCTATTGAGTTTCCAGCTCTTGATATTGTAAACCAACTTGAAATGTTTGAAGAGGAGGATCTAATGGAAGTTAGATATGCACAACTATTGGAGCCAGAGGAAATACAAGATAAAGCCATGAAAACAATGGAGTTTCACAAAATTTAAGTGAAGATATTTTTTGACAAGAAAGCAACACCAAGGGTGTTTAAGGAAGGATATTTTGTGCTTAAATGGGATGAGCTAAAGAGTAGGCCTAGAAAACACACTAAGTTTGACAATATGTGGAGTGGCATGTTCATCATTGTAGAGTGCAAACAACACAATGCTTTCCAACTGTCAAAAATGGATGGTGAGTTATTGTCTATCCTAGTCAATGGGATACACCTCAAAATCTTTTTTTAGGTATGATTACCTTTGTACATGTTAGTTTAGGATTTTTGATTCAATAAGTGTTGTTGTACATAGTTTAGATGTAGTTTCATTTCCTCTAAGTGTTGTTTTTCATAGTTAGTTAGTTTGCTCTGAGCCTTTTGGTTGATGGAATAATATTTGAAAGTGTTATGCATTGTTTTGGATGAGTTACAATAGTATGCAAGACTATTTTTCAAGTCTTGTCAAGTTCCTATTTGATTCATGTGCCCAATGGATAGGTTCAAGCAACTGGTCAGTATGTTTAGTAGTCAAAACATATCACATATGTCACCAAAAATGCTACCTAATTTTGCTTTCAACTCAATCAAGTAGAGCTGAGATAGTTTTTGCAAAATAAAGATAAAGGTACACATTCAATTCTTCTAAGTTCCATTCATATGCACAAAAGTAGTTATCAAATAAATTGTAGTTTATTATGCAAATGAATACAAGAGAAATATTTGTAAATTTTTTGCATATTGTTGTATTTATTGATAAATACAAATGTATGGTGTCCCACACAAGCTGTGGGAATAACTATTTAATTACAATAGAAGGTGTGGATGCTAAAATCTGCAAATTGTGGTTAGAAATCTAACAATAAAATCTGCAAAATCATTAGTATTTCAACAACAAATTAAAATATTTAACATCCTTATGAAATATTACATCATGTTCAAAATGCAAACAAATGACAAAAGATCTAAAGCAAAAGCATAAGAAAACATGATGCAAACTATCTCATATTGGATTGGTGTTACATGTGCTAGTAACCCTTTCCCAACCCTTGATTAATAAGCTTAGATGATGATGATGAAATGGACAAGATCAAATCTCAAATGAAGAGAGTGACCTTGCAAGATTGTGGAGGTTGTGACGGATTTGATAAGAGATGAAGTCTCTATTTTATAGATTTTCAAAATGCTAAGTTTTGATGAGAGACCAATGTGGGACTAAGATCAAGCCAATAAGATAAGGCCACTTGTCAAGTGATGAGTGGTCAATGGATGTGCAAGATTTGGGAAGAGTGCCCATGAGAGGGAAAATTTGAATTCAAATTGGAAATGAATGCTGAGTTTGACTTTGGAAGGGGACATGCAAGAGACATGTAAGGCCTCATAAATGCTCTGTTTGGTGTACATGTCTACTTGGGGGGAAATTCAAACTTGGAGAATATTCTTCCTTTATGCCAAGTTGAAAATAAAGATTTTGATAAATCAATTAAATGCAATTTCATGTGCAAGTGGCCAAATCTAGAGAATGCAAGTGGGATGGGATTAATCAGGGTTAGATTAAATAGATGATGATTATGCTGATTTAATGCTGATTAGATTATTTTGAATTTTAAGACTTAAATATTTGTTTTACTTAAATCAGAAAAGGATGGAAGATGCATGTTTGAGATTTTAATTAAATAAAGCTTGATTTATTTAATTAAACTATGATTGAGATTTTAATGATAAGAACCTGGTTTACTAGGTGAACGAATGTGATGCATTTGATTTATTTATTGAGTGGATGAATATGTATATGAAAATTTGACGTGCCTACATTTTGCCCCTCTTTGAAGCAATGTACATGTTATGCTTGGTTCAAAGAATAACTTGCCAATGATCAAAATCAATTTTTTTTTGATTTTTCTTGCCCTAGCGGAAAGAAGTACAGGTACATTGCCCCTCAAGAGATCGAGTGAAAGATTCCATTTGAGGGTCGATCTCGCGATAAAGAGGTTCAAAATGGATGGTTATGGATGACGATGCAAATGAGATGATTTTAAGATGCTTAGAATAACAAATCTATATTATCCTAAACAACTTAAATGGGATGATAAGGATAGATGGATGATGTGATATGCTATGATTATGCAATGGATGATTTATGAGATGCTTAGACTAATAGATCTATATTATGATGATGATGATGCAAATGCAATGCATGTGAAAATGATCGAGCGTTTCCTATTATGTATGATATGAATGATATGTGATATGTCAATTATTTTCTAGATGTAGGATGGATGGGCGATTGGATGCGATGATGGATGCATGATGGATGGCTGATGCATTGGTGATGATGATTAACTATTCATGCCATGATGTTAGCGGAAATGAAGAAATTAGATTTTGACAAGGATCCAACAAGTCCCATGATTGGCCGACTTTATTAGAGATGATGATGATAGATGATGATGATGATAAATGATGATGATTTTGCCATCAAGGATTGGGATTTTAAAAGGGTCACTTCATTTTATAAGTTTGATAACACACCTAAGCACGATGCATCAAGGTATAAAGGACCGTGATGGCTTGTACTTAGTGTGGATGGACTTTGAATCTACGCTGCGATAGGAGTATTCTTGTTCACACTTGATTGATAATGGTCCCTTGAATGCATCTAACAAAGCGTAAGTATTCTCAGTTATTCTACAAGAATGTCTCAACAAGCACATCGCATGCGATATCGATCGCGTCTAATTCCTATCTCTCTAAATCCTTCGTTTGGATATCATCGAGAGGTCCTTGGAATGAGCGCAATAAGATAAATAAAAAGAAAAGATCAAGTACACAAACAATCCAATGTTCTTCATACCTTCAGCCAAAGGGATGTGTTTTGATAGGATAAGAATCCAAGGTGATATCCAAAATGATGCCCATTGTCGGAACAATATATCCTAGGACATGCATTGTACATGATGATGATGGTTTGATAAGTTGATTGATAGGCTGTTGATATAAGGTTGACTGACATGTTTGAAAATGATCGAGACTTTGATTTTGTTTTAAAGATTTGTTGTTTTGATTTTGATTTTACGATTGAAGTTTGATTTTTTGGTCACATTGGTCATGGATTGTTTCATTGCTGTCAAAGGATGAAGATGATGATCGTTTCTATTATGGATGATTGATTATCATGCGCAAGCCAGATGAGGCAGCATGGATTTTTTCAAATATTTGGATGTTTTTGACATTTTTGGAATCGTTTTGAGGCTATTTTGGATTTTGATTTCAAATGTTTTGATTTTTGATTTTGCAATGTTTGGGATTTCGATGTTTTTCATCAAGTTTTTGGATTTTGATGTTTTTCAAAATGTTTTTGGATTTTGATGCTTTTCAAATGTTTTGGATTTTGATGCTTTTCAATACTTTTGGATTTTGATTCCCAGGCCGATCGTTATTTAGCCTTGCCTACGTTTAAGCTCAGAGACGGCGTAGTTCAGATTTCAATGTTTTTGATGTTTTCTGATTTTATGAATGTTTTTGGATTTTTGCATGATTTTGATGATTTCGATATGGATATGTGATGATATCAATGCTCTGTTTGAGGATTTTGCTAAAAAACCAAGCTAAGGTTGATTGATCGAATCGATGGATTGATGATGATGATAACATTATTGAGGATGCACAACAATGCAAGGATTGATTGATTAGGATTGATAACATTGTTGAGGATGCACAACAATGCAAGGATTGATTGATCAGGATTGGTGATGATAACATTGTTGAGGATGCACAACAATGCAAGGATAGTGTTAAGCAACACAATGGTCGGGAAGGATATCCCAAGATGATGATGGATTGATGATGATTTGATCGATAAGGATTGATGAAGCTTGATTTTGGAACAAAAGATGTTTTGGATGATTTGATGTGACATTTGAAGTGCAACCTAGATGCGACTGATAGTGATTGTTTGGATAGATGTTCGATGAAAGTTGAAGACTGATAAGGGATTTCTTCTCATCAAAATATGCCATGGGCTACTGATTTGGATTTTTGCTCACAAATGCTTTGACCAATTTTGTTTCATATTTGCCAATGTTCGGATCGCCACATGAGTTGGAGGATATAGATCAATATTTATTCTCGAAGCAAGATGCACATATCTGCCCCCAATGTCTAGAAATGTATGGAATGTCATGGATGGATGCTTAGATAAGTGTATGGATGGATGGATATGACAAGCATGCAAATGATGTCAAGGATTATCTTGTGACAAGATAAGGTGTTCAGATAAGGAATGCTCATTTGGATAATGCTTCAGATAATGTTGGATAGGACAAGATCAATGAAAATGACCCATGTCAAGATGTTTACCATATGCAAGTGTAAAGTGTGCCCCAAAATTTCATCAATATCAAGATAACTTGGATGATGGATGTAGATGGATGAAAATGGATTGGATCAATGGCTCATGGATGGATGGATTTATTATGGATAAGATGGATGGAATGCTCAATTTATTATGGATGGGATGAGATGCTTTCACCTGAAGTGGCGCACGTAGATGCTCGATTCTACACATGACGCCTATTTTCCAAGTTTTCATCATGGTCTTGCCCAAAGCGCCACCCATGCGGTTTTCACTAGAGGACGATTTTTATCTTTCGCATTTCAATCCTTTTTTGTTTTGGATTTTTTGCTTGCAGTTTTTGATTTTTTGAAAGATTTTAAGCTCATCTTTGAATGTAAGGTGTCGATGATCACCGGATTCCCACGTCATAATGTGCCATCGATATCTGCACGGAAGGAGCTACTTTACTAGATCGTGCATTTTGCGGTGAGAATTTCACGATGCATTTTGCTTCGTTGATACCGGAGTTAACTCTGTCTCTGTGCGTACATCGCAATAGATTGCCTTCAGAATCCTTATGATGAAGGGTCGTTGCCAATACACGGTAAATGTAAGAATTGGATATTATGCGTGGAGGCATGGATGGAGTGTGTTTAGGGATAAGAGATGGATTGGTTGACAGTTTGGAACCTTTGACTCTCCAAACTTGGGAAGATGAGCAATGATGGGTGGATACGGAAGTGTACATGGGATTAGGACCAACTGCTTGATACACTTTGTACGTTGCTTGAAAAACCTGCTTTTTATTTTGCGGACATTCTTGATGGATACTTTTCCCTTTTTGATTTTTCCCCATAGTTTCTTTGACTGATGGAGTTTGATAGGGATGATCTTTCTTTGTATTCTTTGGTATCCATTTGTATTTTATTTGTTCATTATGCTTCTCAGTTTCTTTTGATTTGATAGCGTTCTTCGTACTTTGATTCAAATATTTCTTTTGAAATTGGTCCCAATTTGTGGATGAGGTAATGGGTGGATGAAGATTCATGGTGTGACTGGTTGTAGTATTGACACTAGTTTCATCATAAGGACTCTTCGTGCTTTCTATGTTGATGTTTGCTTGAGACGAAGTTGCCCCCAGTATTGTGGTAGTACCTTTGTTCTTTGACTCTTCTTGTTTTGAGATGTCTTGTTCAGTAAACATGCTCTGACAAATGACCACCGTAGTTGATGTTCTTTCAATTTGTTGCTTCGCTAACTCTGGATGTTCTATTTGACTTGTTTTGTTGAGCGGATAATGATGGATATCTTTATTCATGATGTCCTCAATCTGAGTTTGGGACATATTTGATCCTGATGTTGACAACTCTGTTTGATTGTAGGAGTTAAGAATCTGCTCCTTTTGTGTAACACAATCTTGTTCTAGATGAAGATCATCTACGTGTCCATCCATAGAAAGCATCTCATGGGTAGATGGAGGAGTAAGTGCTATGTGGATGTGATCATCTTGTGTGGATAGGAGAATATCCATTAGATCATTGTAGTATCTCGGAGATACAAATTCTTGATCTTGATTAATTTCAGAGTTGCTTTTGACATGCTTTGGATCAAGTTCTTGACATGGGGCAGCTTCAAAGGATGGATTTCTTACAAAGGACTTTTGGATGTCATCATTAGGAATGGTCAAGTTCAAGGTTCCTTTAGCATCTTCAACCATGAGGTCAAAGGGGATCAACATGTCTTGGGAAGGACCATTGCTAGACTTTGGTGAAGGATTTTGATTATGTTTTGGAATAAATTCTCAAGATATATCCACTAACTCATTAGGTGATGTAGAGACATTTTTGACATAATCATTGGTTGATACCTCATTGGATGAGATGAAAACATCTTTATTGACCAATAGATATTGATCATTATTTTCAACAATTGTGGTGGAGAGATTGACAATGCTATCATTGTCCCCAATAACAATTATCTTTTGATCAATCAAGTCTTGGATGAGAATTTTTAGTCGAATACAACTTAATGTTGTGTGTCCCTTTGTTTTGTGATAATCACAATGGTGCTCCTCATTATACCCTGGTGGTTTAACTAGGGGTTCTTGATAGTTCCCATAGATGGGGAGCTTGATGAGATTTTCTTGTACCAATTGTTGCAAGACTGATTCGATTGGTCTCCCAAGTGGTGTGTATTGTCGCTTGTTTCTTTGTGAGATTTGTACTTTAAGTTGACCTTGTGGTGATTGATTTTGGAGATGTGGTGATTGATCTTCGACACATGGGGGTTGGATTTGTTGATGTGGTTGACCTTGATATCTAACTTCTTGACCTTGGAGATATTGTTGTGGTTGCAGACACAACTCAATGCTTTGATGACATGAATTAACCAATGGAAGATTGTATTGATTTTGGAGTGAAGATATCTCTTTGCCCAATAGTTCAATTAGTTTTGCATGTGAAGCAAGTTGCTCAAGTGAAATTTGATCTTGATTTTGAATTTGACTCCCTTGATTCAGCTTTTGTTTAAGTGGATTTGGGATGTGTAGTTGTGTTTGATTTTGGACAATATTCTGATTCGTGATGATGGGTTGAAATTGACCATTGCTCATGTTGGGAACATTCAGATAATTTTCAAATGTATCCATCCCAAAGTTTTCTAGATTCATGTTTTGAAAACTTGTACTTGGTGCCTTCTCATTTGGTTTGTAGGGATTTGGTGGGATGACATTGTTCGTTTCAAGGTTCATGCATTAATTGTTCGATTGATAGACTTGTAGTTTTGGGTTTAGATCTCCCAATGGGAAATGTGTTCCAATCTTTGATTTCGGCACACTCACACTTTTTGTTCTATTGACATTTGTCGAAGGTAATGGTCCCATGTATGGATTGTATAAGTGTGAGTTTTGATAATCAATCGGAATTATAAGGCTTTCAAGATTCAATTGATTTGGATTACTCAAGACGTAGGGATCAAGTTTGTATTCCATGTTCTCCTTGTGTTTTGACCTTGTTATGAAAGTGACCTCTAAGGTTCTTAGGATCAATGACGAGATGAAGGATGAAAGGTGAATGATATGAGTGTTGAACGTTTAGGGACTTTGTATCAATGCTAGACTTAGGGATTTTGATTTCGATTGGTTGATTTGGATGATAAACTTGTAAACCCTAAGATGTTGGATGTGATCTTAGGATGAACTTGTTCAAAGGATGGTTGATAATTTAACTAAGTGTGCGTGGAAGGATTCATCCAAACACACCTTGCTAAACAAGTGATTTTAGGGATGTACCCAAGTCTAGGTAATGATGTTTCCAAAGCTCTAAAGTTGTTTGGATGGATGAATTTTGATAAATGTTTGGATGGATGAAGTGTTTGATTTTGATCCTAAGAGACTTAGAGAGACTTTGTTTACTAGGCCAAGGTATTGAAGAACACACTTTTCTCTAAGAGCAATCAAAAGACCAATATGACCAAGAGATAACAAGCACATGTGTGGGGTCCAATTTGTTATCTTTGCTTAATGAGTACTTTTTACCAAAAACACACTCTTTGATTAAAGTTTCAAACTAAGATGTCCAATGTCTTAATTTCTTTAAACCCCACAAGATATTTTATGTGGAAATTCAATGAACTTAAGGCAAGGGTTTTCCTATTGTTTACTCAAGAAGACAAATTGAGATATAATCCAATGCTTAGGAACCTCTGACGTGAATCCCAAGGGAAAGTAGTAACATATGGATTGAGTCAATGATATTTGTCTTCAAAAGGGTTTGAAATTTTGAGAATCATGTTGAATGTTTGTTTGCAAAATGTTTTCAATACAACACTATGTTTTCAAACGAAGAACAATTACAAGCCCTATGGATGTGTAAGACAATATTTGTTGGATTCCCACTTGGAAAAGTCTAGCTAAGCTTATCTCTAGCGGATGGTTAGATGCTTGACCCCACTAGCTCCCCTCCACGGCTCATTATCGTCAATCGGGGCAGCCAAGCATCAACACCCATGAAACTCCCATGGCATGCTTTCCATGTCTACTAGAAGACCGTAAGACTATGGGGTGGCTTCAGAACGACCGTTCTTGCACCAACAAATAGATTAAGGGTTTTGGAAAATTCTAGCACATGGGTTCTAGTAAGGACTTTCCGTTCATGGAGATTGACCCATACGGCAAGAGTCCCCTTTCGGATCCATCTTGTCGGAGCCAACTACGTGATAATGGCATTTAACCAATACCCACATTTATATCCCGGCTAGAAATACTCTTGGCTTTAGAGTGTTACCGGTTGAGTCGTCCCTTGGGTGAGTACTTTTTCCCCAAGGCCCCTCTAAGATAAACAAAAGCGAGCAAAGACACAATCCAGTAACTTCGTCAGATATAACAAAGAAAGAATGTACTCCACTCACACTCGCACAAGATGTTCAATTTTTAAGCCCAAATTGAAGTGTTTCAAAGCAATAAAATGTATTTTGAGTGTTTCTCTTGCACCCTAGATCGCACAAAGCGCAAGGGGAGAGGATACGCACTCAAAAGACAAAATCACACAATTCAAGCACTTGTTCATTTTATAGCCTTCAAAGCAATTGTGAATTCATTTTAAGCACCAATATGAAATGTGAAATTTGCCTTGTTCAATTTTAAGCCAAATCGAAAAGCTAGTAAGTTTCTAATGTTCAATTTTAGACCAACTTCGAAAAGATCAAGACAATGATCAATTTTAAATCCAAATTGAAAACAAGTTGTCCTAAAATAGAAAAAAAAAGTAGGAAATGGATGCCTCAAGTTCTTACAATAAGCATTTAGAAATGCTTTTTCAATTTCATGTTCAATGATCAAGTTTCAAACTTCAATTTGCTTGCTTTTACTTAGGTCTGATGTCCACTTCCAATGTCAATCTGCAAATAGTACAAAGTTATAAGATAACCCATGAAAAATATTATACACCAATGCATTAAACATAAGCTGAAAATTAAAATTAAAAAAAAAACATTTATCAAGAACATAAAGAGGCAACCCATTACTTCTTCCCTTTGAATGCCATACCTATGAAACTTGTCAGTGTCAATTACCTGCATGTGAGTAATTCCCAAGAGAGATTGTACCTTGGATGCTATCAAATGACCATTGGCTGATTTTATGCTTACTTTGTTGTACGTAATGTGATCAGATTTCTTTTTGACAGTAATTGCCTAACAATAACATTGTAGTAGTATGATATAACAAAAATGTAAATGACACCAGTCAAATTGAAAATGTTAAAAGCTCATCAAAGGATATATCATATTTCAACCAAACGAGCACCAACACATGATACACTTGCAAAAGTAATGTGCGAACTAACCCAATTAAAAGACCTCAAAATTTGAACATTTAGCCATATATAAAAAAAACTTGCAGAAAGGACGTATCTGTCGGCAAAGCTGCTTTTAATTCTTTTTCTGCTCCTTCTTCTGTTCAAACAAGGACCGAATCAAAATGAATGGACGTACCTAAGCGAGCCAAGTCTTATTGGTAGATTGATTTGACAAACCAAGAATTGGAGCTGTGGTGGTGGGCAGTAAATCCATTTTTGTATCTTGATGCATTCATCACTCAATCTGGCGCATTAAATGGAGACAATAATATACAAATGTGCGCCATGGAGATTGAGATGTGCTTTAAAAGAAGCAACTCCGTGTCCAACCGTAGCCAGTGCTCACATTATAACAATAAATGATCTTCAGGCAGAGGCGTGACAAGGATGCAAATGATGTTTATTGCCACATCGACTCCCTCTTCGGCAATTAATGGATTTCAAGAGACTTTCAAATTCTTTTAAATAGGAGAGATGTGTACTGTCAAAACCGTTGGTCTGATCATCATAAGTGTGCTACGCTTGTGATTCAAGGAAGCAAATGGATGACCGAGATATTTGCATTCAATGAGTGGATCATGATTCGCTGGACTGATCGCCCTACAACAGATCAATCTCAAAATAAAATAAAATGCAGAATGCAGCTAATCTTCTGCCACTTAATGACATATCCTTAAAAAAAATCTCACATAATTACATAAAGCCGTGCCCAAATGTGTGATTGTGGCTGAATAAAGAAATTATACTATTGTAAGGTAAGAAAAGATTATATTAATGTATGATATTCCCAAAATGGTTACTCTTTAACTCCACACCTTAAAAAGCAAAAATAGCTGAGAGATTACATATTTAAATTATATGCCTTAGAATGCTTTAATGAAAGCGTGTGCCTATGTTCATTGCTTCCCTACGCTACCAACTGAGTACTTAGAGTGCGCTGATTGAGAGGAGACCCAATCCCATCCTCACAGCTGTACAATCTTGGTGGAAGTATGCACAGGTTGGAGAGCTTGAGTCTTAACCTTCCAGTCTAGGATAAAAGCCAGATTCTACAGCCTTTCATAGTCTTTTAGGCTCTTTTGAAGACTTTTAGATTATTGTGCAGATTTAAATATAAATTTCTCAGCTTTTTCCAACATGCTCGTGCAAAAATGGGAGCTATTAAAGAAACAAAGTGACCCGTTGTTTTTCCAAATAGATGTGTGCTAAAAACAATAGACAATGACCGATTAAGCATTTAAATAACAGACATCAATGACATGCCACATTAAGCTTCAAAAACAGACAACACTATAATATAGAACGCAATCAGACTAAATGTTGAGGTCGCACCATGAACATACTCAGAAGAGAGAATAAAGGATTGATTGATTGATATGAAATGTGGGCCCTTTCTTGACCTTTATTGCGCAGATGGAAACCAGAACACACAGCAAAATTTCAAATGTTTCAGAAATTGTATTCGTTTCTTCAAGTCAAGAAAATGTGAGAACAGATGTTTCAAAAGGTCTTTATGGCAGAGCAGATATAAATTGTTTCTTAAGCCACTAAAGAGACAAAGTCAACTGAAGTTCTTAAGCCCTCCCCTTAGTAGAGATAAAAACACACGCTGAAAACAGAGAACACAGAGATAAGACTTTAGGCTAACAAAAGGAAACGTCTGCTGAAAATAGAGAATACGCCTAGGCAGAGATAGAATGCATATACCATTTTGCTCTACTTCAAGTTTGTTTTGGCTTTAGAAGTCAATACTTGGTTAGAATAATAGACAGATTTTTAAAAAAAATGGAATGGCACATGAAAATAAAAATCGAACACAGTCCCATCAAAGCAGATAATGTGAACTTGATTTATTGCCCTCACTCTAGCGCCATTTTGTGGATGCTAAAATCTGCAAAATGTGGTTAGAAATCTAACAATAAAATCTGCAAAATCATTAGTATTTCAACAACAAATTAAAATATTTAACATCCTTATGAAATATTACATCATGTTCAAAATGAAAAACAAATGACAAAAGATCTAAAGCAAAAGCATAAGAAAACATGATGCAAACTATCTCATATTGGATTGGTGTTACATGTGCTAGTAACCCTTTCCCAACCCTTGATTAATAAGCTTAGATGATGATGATGAAATGGACAAGATCAAATCTCAAATGAAGAGAGTGACCTTGCAAGATTGTGGAGGTTGTGAAGGATTTGATAAGAGATGAAGTCTCTATTTTATAGATTTTCAAAATGCTAAGTTTTGATGAGAGACCAATGTAGGACTAAGATCAAGCCAATAAGATAAGGCCACTTGTCAAGTGATGAGTGGTCAATGGATGTGCAAGATTTGGGAAGAGTGCCCATGAGAGGGAAAATTTGAATTCAAATTGGCAATGAATGTTGAGTTTGACTTTGGAAGGGGACATGCAAGAGACATGTAAGGCCTCATAAATGCTCTGTTTGGTGTACATGTCTACTTGGGGGGAAATTCAAACCTGGAGAATATTCTTCCTTTATGCCAAGTTGAAAATAAAGATTTTGATAAATCAATTAAATGCAATTTCATGTGCAAGTGGCCAAATCTAGAGAATGCAAGTGGGATGGGATTAATCAGGGTTAGATTAAATAGATGATGATTATGCTGATTTAATGCTGATTAGATGATTTTGACTTTTAAGACTTAAATATTTGTTTTATTTAAATCAGAAAAGGATGGAAGATGCATGTTTGATATTTTAATTAAATAAAGCTTGATTTATTTAATTAAACTATGATTGAGCTTTTGATGATAAGAACCTGGTTTACTAGGTGAATGGATGTGATGCATTTGATTTATTTATTGAGTGGATGAATATGCATAATGCAAATTTGACGTGTCTACAGAAGGCATAAACTATACATTTGAATAAATTAAAAGAAAAAAGCATATGGAAAGAGTAGGGATCCATAATTTCCTGAATGATGAACCCCAAGTTGAACTGATACATCCTTGTCTAGTCCCTCTTGCTTGGTTACTCCAGAAGTTGCTTTTCTGCTGCTTGAAATTCCTATAAGAGATGAAGAAATTTGTGTTAGAGCTTAGGACCCATATTCTCTACATATGCTACATCAAAAAACATATAGTTTAGTCTCATAATGCATTGAAATAGTTTGTAATATCATAGGCATCAAGAAAAGTAGAGGATTATCATCAACATCCATCTATACTGTGTTTCATTGTTTTATCTAACATGTTTGTTCACTATGTAGGTATAGGTTAAATTTCATTGCTGGATAATTTTCATTTGACATCATATCATGTGGAGTAAAATGAGCCCCCACAAGGGTTGAGCCCAACATGCTACCCTCTTGTGTTTTAAGAGAGGTAAGAATGTAAATTCATCTCATTTGTCATCAATTGAACAAGTACATATCACTCATGACAATGAGATGGTAATTCATTGTTGTAAATGACAAATACCTATTCAATTGAGTAAGGAGGTAGTGATCCTATACATACAAATAGTAACAAAGACTATTAAAAAGATAGTTTTATTGATAACCTGATGACATTGCTCTTCAAGGAATAGGGGAGAAGTCCCAAATCTATCATATAGTGCATTCCATCACATGACAGTGGCAACCATTACTTGCATCAGAAGGACAACAAACAGTGAATGAACAATTGAATCTTTGACTGTCGAGGGCATATATGTGGGTGGATGATGTCATAACAATTCCAAGTCAAAATGGTATTAATAGTTATAAAGGATAGAGGGCTTGAGATGAACCATTGTTATCATCATATTGAGCATAGTCATTTATGACTTGCAACTCAAACATCTTTATCCCAAAATACAAAATGCTTATTGAAGGACATATGTTGACTACCAAGATGGAGTAAACAGAGTTAATGAACAGTCCAGTGAAATGATAGTCATAGGTTTTGAAGTGACTATTGAGTATTGCAAATAAAAGGTGTTTCCATCCATGTTTTACACATCAACATGCTGAAGTAGGTTCAAATATAAGAGAAAACCCTTGATACAGTGAAGGAAAAGCCAGAAAGATGTGTCAAGAGAGAGAGCCATGGCCTTTGGATAAGAAGTTTTCCAGAATGCATGGGTACCTCTAGGTGATAGTAAGGAAAAAATTTGCATAGAATAATAACCCTCATGTGTGTACATAAAATTAAAATCCTCAAGTTTTCCATAGGTATTCAAGGTAGAATCACATATTTTAAAGCTACAAAGTGCATTTTGCATATAAAATCTAGGGCCGAACCATGAACAAAATGTAAATCAAAGGGAGATTTTGTTGTCTTTTCAAGACAGTGAGATGGAGAAGCTCAACCACAAAGTGAGAATAGAGCCCTCAATACCTAGAATGAATGTAAAGTTGTGGCCATGGAGTATAGAGAACTTTATTTGCAATGCCAAGTGAATAATAGAAAAGAGGAAAAAAAATTCTCTACCCTTTTCTATAGAGGTCGAGCAAGCATGAACAAATGCATAGAAAGATAAAATATATTCATCATTTTGGCATAGTAGAGCTAAAGAACAAGAACTTTCCCAAAGATATTGAAAACAAATGCAAGTTTACACAGACTTAGAGCTTCCCTAGGCATGATCTTGACATTTTTTGCATAGAATCTGTTTAAAACCTTTAGATGCAACCTCCCCAAAGCCTCAACACTAGGTGAAACCCATGGTAGTGCTCTCAAAGACTAGAACAAATTTTTCAGAATATGTAAAATGAAATGAAATTCAATGTGTGGCCGTGGGTTCTCTTTAAGGTTTCTTTTTACCCTAGTTTTGGCTTACAAAACAAATGGCATTTTTTCCTTTGTTTTAAAACATTTCCTTCATGTGAATTCATTTTCATTATATGTTTTTACAAGTGCCTAAGGGTATCCCATTAATAACTTTGTATTTTGCATTGCCTTTCCAAACATGGCCGAGTCATGCCTTATTTTACATAAATGTGAAACCAATTTGAAAATGTAAAGCAACATTGATTAAAGTGATGTAGTTATAAATTAATTTATTTAATGATTGTATATGATGCAAGATAGAGATACGTTGCTTTGAAGATATGGTCAAAGGAGATATAGTTGGATATTAATGGTTTATGCCAAGCATATAGGGGAGGTTGACAGACAAGTGCCAAGAATATAGGAGTTGTTTTGAATTAGTTTTGGAGGGAATTGACATTATATTGGAGAAATTTTTGGAGCCTTTATGATAGGTGAGCTCAAGGCTTGACCTTTTCTTCACCTTTGAGCCTTTCAGAGTGGGTTTAGGGGCTAGAATTTAGGCTTTTTTGTTGTATATGACCAAGGAAGTTTCTAGTTCCTACCTTTGTGCAACCATTTGGAAAAGCATGAGTAACTTCAAACTTCATTTTTGAAGTTAATTATTGTCATCATCTTTTTGCTACATTGTGACTTTGGAGGTCCTTTTCAGCAGAAGATAGTATTTGTAACTCATTTTTGACAGACATGTATAGCAGTTTACACCTTGGAGATCAATGAAGATAAGCAATTTTTCCTTTTTAATTTTTTGTTTTATTGTGTACATTTGAATGATTGATGAAATTACAGGTGAAGTTGTCTCATTCCTTATTGTTGTGTCTCATTAGTAGCACCTTTGTGTAGAAAGTATATGTATTTATGTTGGAAATAGGATGCCATTTAATTGCAAATCCTAAACATTAATTATTTCATGTATCTCCTAAGTTTTTGGAATGTGTTCAACAACACTAAGATTAGGATGAGATTAATATTTGATGAAATAAATCATGAAATTGACATTTGTAGTTATTCCTAAATAATAGGAACATGTGGGTGCACACATGGTAAGGTGACACTCACCTTGAGTTTAGTTAACTATTCAGAGTAAGAGATAACACTTCTGAATGCATGTAAATATCCTAGGAGTTAGGATTTGATGTTTGCATGCTTGAAGTTTAGTTCATATTAGTTCAGATCAGTTTAGTTTAGTTCAGAATCAGTTTAGTTCAGTTTAGTTCAGTTCAGTTTAGTTAAGTTTAGTTTAGTTCAATTATGGTTCGGTTGTCTTTAGTTAGTTTTAGTTGTATGTTAGTTTACTTCAGTTATCTTGGAATGCATGGCTAATAACATTGAGTTGTATGACAGATAATAGGGACTACCTCTAGTTAACAGGGGATGACCATTCTTTGGGAATGGTGTTGAGTAAATGTTTCAGTTAACAAGAAATCACTTGGAACTAACTTGGGCGCCCAATATGCTTTCTTGGAATTAACTCCAATGCATGATAAGATATTTTTGAAGGCTCTATTAAGTGGGACCCTCTTTTGGGCACCATCTTTGAGGAAGATCTTTGTAATTATCACCAAAGTGAAGGATGAGTTGTAGCTTTAGTTTGGGATGCACAAATGGGTAAAGCACATGTTCTAAGCTTTGGTCTTCATGGTAGAACTCAACTTGAAGCAATATGGTGTACCTTTTATAAGGCTTGAGCTTGTGCATTGTAATTATCACCATTTGGAGATTACAAGGTTGCATATTGTCTCTATATATCATTCAAGTTGAAGAGAGTTTTCATAATTGTTATTGTAGGTATGAAGAAGATTGGAAAAGACAAAAGAAGCATTCTCAAGCAAGAATTGGAGCTATTGTATTTCAGAGATTGAATAATAGAATAATTCTTGGTGGAGTTTTTTCTCGAAAGGGTTTCTCCACGTTATATCTTGTGTGATATTTCTAATATCCTGTCTATTTCTTCTATCATCTTCTCTCTTCATTCTACAATAGTAAAATTAATTAATCAAGATAATCACTCACAAAGAATATATGTAACAAAGAAAGAGCTTACTTAGATCAGCAATATAAAAGTTTTATAGAGTATTAAGCTAAGAAAACACCTCATTTTTCAACATTTGGTATCAGAGCTGAGGTTGGGTAGAGAATTGGGATGCCTTTCTCTTAAAAGATTGGAGGTTTTTTGGCTTAGTGGGAACTTTTATTATTTTTGTTATTTGCTGATTTGGGAATTAAGTTTTGTTACAATGAATTCAAGGTTAGAGATTGAAAGGTTCAATGGTTCTAACTATGAAATGTGGAAATTAAAAATGGAAAATCTTCTTAAAGAAAGAGATCAGTGGTTAGCAGTTAATAATGAGACAAAGACACCTACAACTATTTTAGATGAAGATTGGGCTAAGTTAGATAAGAAGGCAAGAGGAACAATTAGGTTATGTCTTGCTGATGTTGTTCTCTTAAATGTTTCTGATGAAACCACTGCATATAAATTATGGAAGAGAATAGGGGATATTTATCAAACTAAGAGTCTAACAAATAAGTTGTATTTGAAAAGGCAATTATATTCATTGAAAATGAAAGAAGGTGATTCAGTAGCACAACATTTGAATGCTTTCAATTTAATTCTCAGTCAGTTAGCATCTGTATATGTAAAGCTAGAGGATGAGGATAAGTGCATTTTATTACTTTGTTCTTTACCAGATTCTTAGGAAAATCTAATTGTTGCAATTAGTGGCAATGGTGCAGATCTAAAGATGGACAGCATTATTCCTACTCTCCTATTAGAGGAGATGAAGAGGAAGTCTAAGGAGGAAATCCAAGATTCCTTGTTTGTAAAAGGTAGGCCTAAGAAAAAGGAGCTTAAGGGAAACAAGGAAGGGAAGGGTAAGTCAGAAGGACGAAGTAAGGTAAAGTGTTGGAACTGTGGGAAACCAGGACATGTGAAGAAGGATTGTAAGAACAAGAAAGAGAGTTCTAATTCTTCTACATAGGATTTCTCAGATAATAGTAATGATGCATTGGTTATTTCATCTAATATTGTTTGTGATAACTCTTTGCTTCATGTTTCAGAGTAATCTTCATGGAGAGGATGATAGTCACAATGCCATGTGTAACTCGGTACCACGATTTAGTGGGAGTTGTTGGCAGTGACTTGGATGCATCATTGGTAAGGTTATCTTCATGTGATTGGGGATATGATTTGTTCTTGGTTTAGAGTGGTTGCTATTATATCATGGTTTAACCCCTGATTCTAGATTAGAGTTTTGACATATTACATGGTTCTCTTGAGACTAGGATGTATAAGTATGTTATGATGCATGTGATCTCCTAAGAGGAGATGGTTAGATCATGGATGTCATGTTTATGTTCAAGGTTGGAGCTTTGACATTGATCTTGTGTGTTTCTCTTAAGTATTGGGTACATTAATCATTTGTTTGATTACTTCATGAAAGTGTTGTGTTGCATTTGGAGTTTGGTATGGATTGGTTGGTTACAGGTCCTTATGGATACTTGGAGAAATAGGTGAGGCTGGAGTTCTCTTGTGGTAAGAGACATTTGTTGGAATGGTTACTTGTAAGAAAAGTTTTTCAACAAAAAAGACCGAGGAGCCTACACCTTGGTTGAATGTGAATTCAACACACTTGATGGTTTAGCATGCCTCTAAAGAGGTGGTTTGGATATAGAGGCTTGGGAAAGGTATTGGTTTGGTTGATAATGGGAAGGTATTAATTGAGAAAGTTAACACTTTAATTAATGTTACAAATTATCTTATGAAACCATACAGATAAGTTCTCTTGGTTTTAATCATTTGCTTGGAAGCTTCATGATTATACAGGTTACACTTGAAGTTAGCATGGTTTGATTAGTTGGTGCAAGTATGCCATTGGCTTTGAGTCTTGTACTTGTTTTATTATTCCTTGTTTAGAATAATTGCAATGTATAATGTCAAGTGGGAGAATGTTGGAAATAGGATACCGTTTAATTGCAAATCCTAAACATTAATTATTTCATGTATCTCCTAAGTTCTTGGAATGTGTTCAACAACACTAAGATTAGGATGAGATTAATAAATCATGAAATTGACATTTGTAGTTATTCCTAAATAATAGGAACATGTGGGTGCACACATGGTAAGGTGACAGTCACCTTGAGTTCAGTTAACTATTCAGAGTAAGAGATAACACTTTTGAATGCATGTAAATATCGTAGGAGTTAGGATTTGATGTTTGCATGCTTGAAGTTCAGTTCAGTTCAGTTCAGATTAGTTCAATTCAGTTCAGTTCAGTTCAGTTTAGTTCAGAATCAGTTTAGTTCAGTTTAGTTCAATTTAGTTCAGTTCGGTTCAATTCAATTATGGTTCAGTTTTCTTCAGTTAGTTTCAGTTGTATGTTAGTTAACTTCAGTTAACTTGGAATGCATGGCTAATAACATTGAGTTGTATGCCAGATAATAGGGACTACCTCCAGTTAATAGGGGATGACCATTCTTTGGGAATGGTGTTGAGTAAATGTTTCAGTTAACAAGAAATCACTTGGAGCTAACTTTGGCACCCAAGATGCTTTCTTGGAATTAACTCCAATGCATGATAAGATATTTTTGAAGGATCTGTTAAGTGGGACCCTCTTTTGGGTGCCATCTTTGAGGAAGATCTTTGTAATTATCACTGAAGTGAAGGATGAGTTGTAGCTTTAGTTTGGGATGTCCAAATGGGTAAAGCACATGTTCTAAGATTTGGTCTTCATGGTAGAACTCAACTTGAAGCAATATGGCATACCTTTTATAAGGCTTGAGCTTGTGCATTGTAATTATCACCATTTGGAGATTACAAGGTTGCATATTGTCTCTATGTATCATTCAAGTTGAAGAGAGTTTTCATAATTGTTATTACAGTTGTGAAGAATATTGGAAAAGACAAAAGAAACATTCTCAAGCAAGAATTGGAGCTATTGTATTTTAGAGATTGAATAATAGAATAATTCTTGGTGGAAATTTTTCCTGAAAGGGTTTCTCCACGTTATATCTTGTGTGATCTTTCTAATATCCTGTCTAGTTCTTCTATCAACTTCTCTCTTCATTCTACAATAGTAAAATGAATTAATCAAGACAATCACCCACAAAGAATATATGTAACAAAGAAAGATCTTACTTAGATAAGCAATATTAAAGTATCACATAGTATTAAGCTTAGAAAACACCTCAGTTTTCAACAATTTACAAGTTATAAGTTGTGTTGAGATGCAAGTGATTCAAGTTGTGAAAATTATTTTTCCTTCTAGAATTGAATGCATTATATCCTCCTTATGAAATATTGATGCAAATGCATATAAGTATTGAGTTGTGCATGTCAAGCTTTGTTGTTGATTGAAACTATGTACAAGTAGCTTTACAAGTTTTAGATAACATTTTGGTGCATCACCATAGGAATTGGTTTTCAATTTATGTTTCCTCCTAACTCTTTCCTCTGCAAAACATAGAGTAGTTAATTAGGTGAGTACCATAAGAGCTAGCTTACTCTGGATATTTTTTTCTACTTTAGGTAACCCACAACCTAGAAAAGTTCCAATGTTTCACCAATAGGCAAAGTTTACTCAGCAAGGGTGCACTATTAGGAGACAACAGGTGCATTATTTATTGGATGTAGATTGGTGTCATGGCTAAGTAAGAAACAAGATTCAATTTCTTTATCCAGTGTAGAGGATGAGTATATTGTAGCATCATGTTGTACATAGGTATTATGGATGAGGCAAACTTTGAAGGATATCAGAGTTGTATTTGATGAAACTATATCTATCTTTTATGATCTAATACAAGTGCAATAAACATTTCAAAGAATCTAGTGATACATTCAAGGAAAAAACATATATCTATCAAATATTACTTTTTGAGAGAGAAGGTTATGGAGAATCAAGTGAAGCTTGAGTATGTTCCTACAAAGGATCAGGTTGTTGACATATTTACTAAGTCTCTTCCTAAGGATAATTTTGGGTATCTTCAAGAGAAGTTGGGGGTTATTTCCCCTCCTTTCTTGAACTAGATGCATATAGAGGTGCATCAGTCTAGTGGATCTATGGATCTATCTCTTTTCTAGAATAATGGTTGGTGGCTACCTCTCAGGGGGAGTAGGTAGTATAATGTGTTGTCATTGTGATTGTTGATTTAGTTGGGTGTACTCCTAAGGGGGGGGAGGTATTCAGAGCAAGTATTTTGGTTCAATTTCAAAGGGAGAGAACAATGCAATTTATTTTTTTCCCTTTGCTATATTGATGTCAAAGGGGGAGAGAAAGAATCATGTGAAAAAAAAGAGAACTTATCTACTCATGGGGAGAAGATCATCTGAAAAAAATGAGAGAAATCATTTAGAACTGTTGTGTGGTCTTTGGTGGCTTTTCACATCTTGTGTTTCCATCAATGAAAAAGGGGGAGATTCTTTCAAGAATGATGGTGTTGTCATTAATGTCAATAGGAAGTCTATTGACTAGTGTTGTCATTGATGTCAATTATGGGATGAAGATGTTGAGGATATTGAAAAATTTGTGAAAAGAGGAAGAAAAGTTATGCATGTGTAGTCAAGACCTTAAGGAAGTGTTGTGAGTACATGGAGCTATTATTTTGTTGCAAAGTTTGAAGATGAGTTGGAATGAGCTGAGATGATTTGGTACTTGGTTTCCAAGTTCTTTTGAGAAAAATTAATAAATAGAGTAAACTATGTTGTGATGATCATAGTGTGCTCTAATATTGTGCTCCATGTTCTTTCTATGTTGATGTTATGCATGTGTGGATCTTATAGGTTATTTAAGGGTGATAAAGGTTGATATATTTAGAATTTGGGTTTCTAGATTGTTGTACAGCGCGAGATATTTTCATGAGTGTGTGAGCCAGTTGTTTAGTAATTTTTTCTGTGGTCTGGGAGAAATGTATTTGCTCCATGTTTCTCTGCTATTTGGATTTAGGTTGTGCAGATTTGGGAAGTTTCTAATAATGACTTTTATCTTTTTTTTTCAAATTTTTACTTGGTTTGGTGTAGTGTAGTGTAAGTTTCACGTGTCAGTGTGCAAACAAGGGTTACCAGTTATCCTAAGTTAAAGTAGTTGTTGATGCGAAGCTTGGTTTAAGTAGTTCACAGATTGTTTTGGATTGAGTTCAAGTAAATTATGTTGTCTAGAACTTTCGGTTTGATCTAAGGAAGTTGTTGGAAAAACAAGGACAAACAACTGAGAGGGGGGTGAATCAGTTGTCACAGAATACTTAAAATTTTCAAACTTAACTTTATCTCAGATCTAATGAAAGAACAATAAACTATAAACAATCAACACATCAGAAGCACAGAGAACACTAAGATTTTTTTACATGGAAACCCTATTAGGGGAAAAACCACAGTGGATGTTAGTCCACAATATTATACCCTGTTAAAAGTATAATGAAAAAATAATGGGAATGCACATGCATTCAAGAACATTTCCTATAGCTCACTAGTCAAATACAAGAGGGCTCATTGCCCAAGAATAAAAAGCAATTCGGATTAGATCTGCAGGGTATGAACTGAGAAAATAGCTTCTGCAAAAGTTTGATTATAGTTTCAATTAAGCACAAAAACACTCCACACTTCACTCAAACTTCTTCATGCTCTGCTCTATAATTGAACGAATAGATCATTATTTGCACACTTGCACTTTCTCTGGTTCTTCCTCACTTCACACACACACTAACTTCACATAAACAACGACTCTTATATATCTACAACCTAGATTTACATCAACGACTTCGTCAGCCAAAATATAAAACATATTTACAATATCGACCCAAAATTTACAAATAAATTTTTAATGTGAATCAAACACTGTCGACCAATATTATAATGCGACCCAAAAAAATATCCTCGAGCATGCCAAACATTCAAATTTAAATCTCCAAGGATCCACAACATGTTACAACCATCATGTCGGCCAAGAACATGAAAACTCGAACACATCAAGAAAAATTATTCAACCACGAGCACACTGATCAACGCGGATGTACAAAAAGGATAGAGAATGATCTAGAAGCATCCACAAGCAACAAGAACTAACAGAGAGGAATCCACAACAACTGAGATAACGAAAATTACATAAACTTCAATCAAGAACACTGACAAATACCACAAAAACACTGTCAGAACACAACTGTTCATAACATGATCAAAACTTCACACGGACCTCTAAAAATTCTGGTGGGTAAACTAGATATTCTTAGCACTAAACCCTTTAGTCTACAACATCTGATCTTCAATGTACAGAACAAGACACCTTCTTGACCTTCACAGTTCCACTGGCAACCTGCAACTCTTTCTATAACAATTTTCTCAATATCCTCGACATATACAACCTTCAATACAACAGTGCTAATAGTGTTGACATCAATGACAACCACATATTAGCAATACAACCACAACATCCAACAAAAGCATGTACTTAATTTTTATGGTGTTTTGCACGGGTGTTGGTCGACATTATGTTTAACACTACATGCAAGGCTTGTGGAAGCATGTTGAAGTGTGTTGGGATCTATTTGGGTCCTAATTAAGGACTTATGTAGGTCAAATTTTGTTCCTATCCACCACAAGAATGTTTGGGTGCTGACCTATTTCAAATTTGAATGTATAATGACTAGTGGCCGACATTGGAGAAAGTTTGTGATAGATCTTGATATAAATATGTATGGTGTTGATGCAAGAGGTATGAGGAAAGAGTAAGAAGCAAGATAGATGTGATATTGTTGCAAGTTAAGTGTAATGAGATGCAAAATTGATCAAAGCAGTGTGAATTTCATGTTAGGGTTTCGAAGGTAGTGACCTAAAGGCATCTAATATCTTTCATGTGAGATTGAAAAAGTGTGTGAGAAATTTTGGTAGACTCTTTGTTGCATTGAGAAGTGTTTCTTTGTGTAACATTCTTCTTCTATCTTCTTATTTTATTTCTATAGCAATGAGCCCTAACTATGAGCCTTTTTGGATAGTGCATCCTATTTTGGTAGTGAGCCCCTTTGTACCAGTTTTTCTATTACTTATATTGTGAGCTAATCCTTACTATGGTTTTTCCCTTATTGGGTTTTCCACATAAATTTGGTGTTTTCATGTGTATGGTGTTTTGTTTTCATTTTTTGTTATATTCATTTCATGTTTAATCAATCTAACAGAATAAGGACTTAATGAATGCTTGTGGATTTGATTACTGTCAGGGGTTTGGAAGGTTTAATTTGCTACAACTGATTCACCCCCCTCTCAATTTTCTTGTTCATTTCAACACTATCATCATTAAATTCTTCTATAGATATTCATCAACCTTGAAACTTGCACTCTTAACAATATTTCTCAATCTCTTGTTGTAGCATCAATAAGCTTTACTTCTAGTAGAATATCCAATGAAGATACCTTCATCAGACCTTGCATAAAACTTTCCTAAGTTTTATTCATCTCTTCTGATATAACATTTACTTCCAAACACTCTAAAGTACTTGACAGTAGGGATCCTTCCATACCATAGATCATAGGGAATCTTTGTGCTATTTTATCTTGCTTGAACTCTATTAAGTATATAAACAACAGTATGAATTTCTTCTCTCTAGTAGACTTCTAGTAGATTTGCTTCTTTCATCATTGTCCTTGTAGCTTCTTGAACAGTCTTATTCTTTCTTTCAACCACTCCATTTTGTTGAGGATTCCTAGGGGAAAACGAGTGCCTCTTTATGTCATGATTCTCACAAAAGATGTTAAAATCATTGGACATAAACTCTCCACCTTTTTCAAACCTCAAAATTTTTATTTTCATATCCATTTCATTCTCAACCACAACTTTAAATGTTGTAAACTTATCTAGAGCTTCTAATTTTTCTTTGAGAAAAGTAACCCATGTCATTCTAGAATAATAGACTTCATACTCTTGTAGGAACAAAAAGATCTATATGTATCAATTCCAACAGTTTAGTAGTGGACTTCTCTTTAACTTTGAAGCTTCTTCTTGTTTGCTTTCCATCTTGACAATCCTTACAGACAACATTGATAGGATTTTTAATTTTTAGCAGATCTCTTACAGTTTGAACAGAATTGATTCTTACTAGGTTATCAAAATTTATGTGACACATCCTCCTATGTCATAGCCAAATTTCATTAATCTAAGTCATAAAGCAATGACCATTAGCACCCTTAAGTTGAAAAACATTTCCATATGTCCTTATTCCAATAGAAATCATAGTCTTACAACCTTTTCTAATCTCACATCCATCATCCTAAAACATAAGATTGTATCCTTTTCTACACATTTTTCCAACACTCAAGAGGTTATGCCTTAAACCCTTAACATAGTAAACATCATCAATATTATGCTTTCCGTCAAAACTGATAGAACCTTTTCCACATATCTTAGAATATGTATCATCACCAAATCTAAAACATCCTCCATATTTTTCAAGTTTGAAAAACTTACTCTTGTCACGAGTCATATGATTAGAGCATCCACTGACAATGATCCAGTAGTTCTTCTCCTGTCTAGTATGAAAAATATATACCATAGTACCTTCAATCTTACCCTTTGTCTCTAGAGGGATTTCCTTCACACATTTCTTATAGTTAGTGGGATTAGACTCATCTTTTAAAGCCATGAATAAGCATTCATCATCATCATCTCCATAATTAGATTCATCATAAGAAATACTTGCATCTTCTCTAACATAATAACTTTTCTTAATCATCTTTCCTTTGTTCTCCTCATTTTTGTTATTCAAAGCTCTATTTGGACATCTTGAAGCATAATGACCTATCTTTCCACAACTGAAACATTTGAAAGACAACTTACCACTGTACTTACCAATACCCTTCTTCATTCTCTTTAAAAAGTTAGCTTCCACATCATCAAGATCCTCCTGATCTGATTCCTTAATCTCCTATTATTTGTCAACCTTAAAAGAAGTCTCAACTTTTGCACGACTATTTGTACCAAATTATTTCATCTCAAAAGTAGTTAAAGAACCATACAACTGATCTCTAGTATATCGAATTAAATTTGCAAATTCCTCAATAGTAGAAACGTTATGACAAAGATTTAGGAAGAGTTATGAGAATTTTCTTTACCACTTTTGGTTCTTTGAGTGTTCCACCAAGGCCTCTCATGGAACTAAAAACTTCTTCTACCCTTTGCATGTAGCTTGTAATGTTTTCATCTTTAGATATCTACAAGTTCTCAAACATGATATGTAGATTCTACATCTTAGCTTGTTTGACCTTATCATCTCATTCATAAATGCTTACTAACTTTACCCAAATTTCTCTAGCATTTTTCAGATTCATAACTTTCACTAATTTAGAATTAGAAAGACCATTTAAGAGAGCATACCTTTCTTTACCATTTCTTTCATAGGCCTTGATCTCAACATCAATACTCAGACCATTTGGAAGCATAGTATATCCATTCTCAACTGACTTCCAGACATCAAATCCAAGATAGACCAAAAATAATTCCATCCTTTTCTTCCAGAAAGCATTAGTTGTATCTTAAAACTTCAAAATCCTCATAAACATTCAAATCCACATTCATTCAATTAATCCTTAATATGTTATGATGATTTAGCATGAAAATAAAATAACAAAAACTGAAACATAATGAACACCATACACAAAAGAAAACCAAATTTAAATGGGAAAACCAAGATGGGAAAAACCATAATGAGGATTAGCTCACAATATAAAGTAATAACAACATCGATTACAAAGGGCTCACTACCAAAGGCTCACTGCCATAATAGAAAAGAAGATAAAGAGGAATGTTACAATGATACATCCATCTCAAAGCAACAGAAAAATCCACCACAGCATCACGAAAACCTTCATAGTCTCTCTAAAGAATCATAGACACCTTCTACTCACTACATACAGTAATCAACACATGAAAGCTCACACTATAAAAATTTGCACCTCACAACTCTATAATTCATGTCATTCTCATCTATCTCATCTATCTCATCTATCTTATCTATCTTATCATACCTTTATGACTCAAATTTTATTTATACCATCTTTAACCTTGAAACCATTCTCCAAGGTCAACTCTGCACCTCAACAGTGCAAATTCAAATTAAGTCAGTACCAAAATATTCCCCCAATGGAAAAAAATGAAGGTGGACCACAACACACATTAGCTAGGACCTAAATCTACTCATATATTCCACACCATGCTTCCACAAATTTCACAATTAGTGTAAACACCCAAGGTCAGTCATTATCGGTGTAAAAACCATTAAAATTTTAAGTACACGCTCCCTTTGATCCAACAACTACTCATGGACAACAAATGTCACTTGAAAAAAAAATGGAATATTCCACAAATACCCTAAAATACAATAGACTCCTTCACAACAACTTTCACCTTAAGAATGTACACACCCAGTACACTCAGACAACTCTACCATACACTGTAACTTAAGAAACTGTCTTTTGAAGCACCAAACCTCAAAAAAATTTGATTGAAGAAAGATACCAACACTATCATCACGCCTTTATATCTACAATACTTGAAACCAAACTGTGGAGAAACACAGAGAAAACATATTTCTCCCAAACACTATGTAATACACATGAATTCACACACTGGTGAACATAGCTTCCTCTTCTCAATGATCTATCACACCAAATTATTAATATAACACCTCTAATCAACATATCTGAAATGCATAGGCTCTACAACCTAGAACAACAATACAACTCATTGGGTGTTGCCACAATAATAGGTTACACTTTCTAGGACATCCTGATTTTTGCTAAAATCACATATTTTTAGAAAATATAATGATTTAAGCCTTTAAAGGTTCCATTTAAAGGATTTTAATTGAAGAGGGTTTGATTAAACCTCCTTAGATCAAACCCGCTTGGATAGAACCCTGCTAGTTTTAAACCATACCTATAATGGAGTCTACTTTATGCCTATCAAAATACTAATAAAAAACCACTTTTGATTTACCTTTTGGGGGATCAAATGAATTCATTTAAAATTTATGTTTTTCAAGTGTGTATTCCTTATTATAATCTTTCCAAAAAGTACAATTTAAATATATTTAATTTTATTATTATATTTAATTTTTATTTCTTGTGAATGTAGGTTTTTCATCGAAAATCAAGCTCTTTGTTCTAACACATGTGGAAAAATAGTAGATTACCAAAAAAAATTCTAAAAAATATATATGCTCTTTGTATTGATGTTCTTAATCCAACAAAAAATAAAAATAAATTTCGATACATACAAAAAAAGTTGTGTTATATAATAAATCTATGTCTAAATTGTAATTGGTTTGACTTCAAAACTTAATTAAGAAAAAATATTCAATAAAACACTATGAAACCAAATGGAGCTAGATATCGTAGTTACAAATCTAAATTTAAAAAAATAGGATTTTATCCTTCATAGAAAAAAAGTTGTGTTATACAGTAAACATCACTCTTTAAAAGTGTTGTTTACTATTAAAAACTGGTTATCAAAGGAGATGGAAAAAGAAATTCAATTTTTTTATTTTTTATTTTTTAAATATATTTAGATTCTATAGATATAATTTCACAAATCCCCTGTTTTCATCATCTTCAAATTCCTCATGGTTTAGCAGCTATAGGTGTCCGAAAGTGAATATTTAGTTTAAAAATTTCAATTCAATGTCAAGTTTAGACAAAATGTGTAACCCAATCTTGTGGGATCACCCCACCGTTTCCTCTTTCTAGAAAATTTTCTCAAAAGCACTTAGAAACCAAGCACTAGAAACACATCCTCATTATCTTCATCACTTCTAGAACTGATTACAACCTAGCAACTCGACCATACATCCATAGACATAAGCTTATCAAAGCAACACTAGAGGTTGACACCAATAGCTTACTAATGAAAACATAATGCAACTAATCAAAGCATCATTGATGAAACAACATAGAAAACACCAACAACTACACATACTCTTGCTGCAATATTCTTCTCATACAGTTGACACCTATGACAACATAGGCTTGTTGACATCAATGACAACACCAACTTCTCATACTTGCAACATAAATCACCCTTACCAGATATTGTATGAATTGAATTGTTTCCAAGCGTAACTGAACCACCTTCAAATTCTTTGAAATTCGTAAACTTACTTTTATCACTAGTCATATGACTAGAGAAACCACTGCCAATAATCCATAGGTTCTTACTCTCCTTTTGAGCATGTAATTTTGTTTGAGAAATCAAAGACTTCTTAGACTTCTTTACTTCTGAGACCACCTAGAATTTCTCTAGAGCATAACTCTTTCCTTTCTCTAATAATGGGGAACTCACAAAATTGCTTCTATAGTTCCTTGCAATATGTCCAAAATTGTTGCACTTTAACATTAAAATTGAACAGAGGTGCAAATGCATTATTATTGATAAAAGTATTTCTTCTTATCGAAACTCTTCTACAATCCACAACCTTATGTCCATATTCATTAAAATTAAAACAATAACTAGAAAAAGAAAAACTTGACCTGGTATTATATCCTTGTCCTCTGGATCTCCTCCTTTTGTTCTACACTCGAACAAATCCATCACTTTGAGTCATGCTTCCATTACTTGTCGATGTCTTCTCTGATTTTAAAATTCTAGAACCTATCACCTCCAAACTTGCCTTAGTACTCTTCCATAACTGTTTTATCATGCCTTTTTCCTCTAATCATCAAAACTGACTTTGGATTTACCATGCAAAACTTTTTGACCTTCCAAATCTAATCTAGGGTTTCAATACTTTTACTGAACTTTAGTTACATTTTTCTATTTTCCTTCTCAAGATCTTTTCTGATTGCAACAATCTCTACCTCAAGCTTTTCACAATCTTTTTCTCTTGTTGATAACTTTTATGTCAGAACTTCTTTAACTCTTTTTGCTTCTTCTACCTGAATCTTTAGATCAACAATCATCTTTTCAACAATCTTCAAATATTTTTCTATTTTCTCTTTGGTTCTTACTTCTTCTACAATCCTAATATTCAACTTCTTGATCTCCTTTTTGGCCCATAAATTTTTTTTAACAATATTTATTTCTTCTTCACATTTTTCTCCAAAACTCATTTCAGCATCACTATCAATAGTTTCAAAATCCATGAATATATCTTTTCCATTTTCATCACCCGATGCATCTTCATCTTCTTCTTTTGTAGAATATTCTTATTCTTCCTCATTATTATAAAAAAAAATGTGCTCTCTTTGTCCTTTGGGTCTTCTTTGAAAAGACTTCTTTCCATTCTTTTGTTCACCATTTTTAGTATTCTTATGAGGACACTTAGCCATAAAATGTACAACTTGCCCACAATTGAAACATTTGAAAGGTAATTTACCTTTGTACTTACCTGGACCTCCTTGCAACTTTCTGACAAATTTTTCTACTTTCGGATTTGATCAAAAATTGGAATCTTGATCAACCCGCTTCAGAGGTACTCTAAAAGTATCCTCTTTCCTTATATAATCTTCACTTTAGAATATCATCTCAAATGTAGTTAATGTTACATGCAACTCAATCAGCTTTCAACTATTCACATCTTTAGCTTCTTCAATAGCAATTTTTTTTTGGATCAAACCTTCTAGGTAAGGATCTGAGTACCTTCTTCACAACAATATTCTCTTCCAAGGTTTCACCAAGACCTTGAATATGATTGAAAACATCATTAATCTAGAGCATAAATGTAGCAATTTTCTCATCTTCTTTCATCCTTGAACCTTCAAATTGAGCTTTGTAAGTTTGCAACTTTGCTTCTTTCACTTTATCATCACCTTCATAGATAGTCTCCAAATTTTCCCATATTTCCTTTATTGTTCTACATTCCATCACTTTTGAAAAATTAGTGTTAGTCAAACCACATAAAATAGCATTCATAGTCTTAGAATTGATTTCATAATCCCTCTTTCCAATCTCATCCCTAGGAGAGTTTTTCAGGAATTTTATATCCCTCTACAATTGAATTCCATAGGTCTATACATAAATCCATCAAATATGAATCCATCCTAACTTTCCAAAAGGAAAAATTAGATCCATCAAAAGCTGGTACTTTGTTTCCAAAAGAACTATCTTGTGCCATTCTAAATATACCTTGAGATATTAAACTCTTTCAATGGAACTTATCTCTAATACCAATTGAAGGGCTAAGAGGGGGGTGAATCAGTAGATCCAAATAATTACAATAATTTTAGAAAACTTCACAATTACTTTATAGAATTTTAACATGAAGAGCACTGAACCACACAAGATAAAACATAACACCAAATTTTCACACAAAAACCCAAAATGGGAAAAACCATGGTGAGAAGTTCTCACAACTAGAAATATAATAATATAGAACTTTTACAATATGAAGTAGACACCAACCTTTACGAGACACCAATCTCCACCAAAATAGAGACACCAATCCCTACCAGAACAATACAATAGGTAGAACACCAATCCTACCAAAAAAAAAAAAATGGTGGATTTGAGATATGACACTAGCAGACACTTTGATACTAGCACACTCTCTTTTGTTCATGCTATGACACAACTATACATCCCACTCCTTGTACTTTTATTGTAATCATTAATTACATTGGATGCACTCTATTTCTTCAAGATACATCACATTACTTTGTCACTCAATTCTACATTACAATGCATCTGAACGTTTGAAATATATACATGACACTACATTAACACTCTACTATGTTGAACAGGGATCCACACCAACCTAGAAAATATAGGATGAATCTAAATTTAAATGACATGAAACGTATAATACAAAAGTCCAATCTTTCCACCAAAAACACTTAACACCTTGCACCACCAAGAGAACCTTAAATAGGTCCTATCCTCACTCCACATGGTTGAATTGAATTTTACACGCTTGCAGCCGTTACCGTACATGCCTCAAACATGATTTTTTTTTTGATGAATATTCTGATAAATCAAACTCCTTGCGCACTAAGTTGCACCACCAAAAACTCAAGAAAATAATAGAAATAGTATAGGTATACTCTCCTTCCAAACCATAGAGCTATAACACATTTCTGAAAGAAATGCCATCCATATTAAATAATATCTCTAACCAAAAGATATCCTTTTACACCACCGCATACAATTCTGACTACATACCCAACATGGTATAATAAATACATGAACTATTTGAAGATAGTCATATCATAATTGACCCAATACAAGATATGATAGATTAGAAAACCTACACACTATCAAACAACACACTATCAAAACCTTTAGAATGCTATCAATACTTGTAATCTTATAATATTTCTTCATCTTGAAAACCTTCTCATTTGTCAATCCTACCACCCTTTGATAACCACTGACAAACAAAATGACTTGTTGTCATCAGTTTGACATTAATGACAACCTATACTCAACACACTAGAGGGATCCACAGATTTGGGGTCAGTATACATCTTTTCTATAATGATTTAATAGAGCTCAAAACTAACAACATTCCCCAAATGCTTGAGGAACAACAAACATAATGCAGGAATGAAACATAGAGAGAGAAGACAAACAAGCTTTTGGGTCAACATCGAAGATACCTAAATGTTTCAATGCCTTTCATCATCCCTAAAAGGAACACACAAGACAAAATAAAATACAAAGTTCAAAACCTATAGAAGAATGATGATATAAATAGAAGAATGTCACAACAAGTTATTTTCCTTTCTATCCTTGTGCCAACAAAGCAATAAGGGTCATCCAAAGAAAACTCACAAACATAAAGAACACCAAGTAGCACAACATGGGAAATCACATCACATGGAAGAAAACACAAAGAACACATGAAAAAAATATAAATGAGTGTCACACATCCAATCCAACCTAAAGTAGGTCATCTTCATCCCAGTCTTTCTGATCATATAGGGAAGGAAAACAACTAGCTAAAGGGACTTCAACTAGTGTCATATTAGGAGAATCTCCAGGTCCAATACATGGTGGATCACTCTCATCAGGAGGATCATCATGGTTTCCCCCATCT
The DNA here is from genome assembly GCA_007258455.2 of Sequoia sempervirens. NCBI lineage: Eukaryota > Viridiplantae > Streptophyta > Pinopsida > Cupressales > Cupressaceae > Sequoia > Sequoia sempervirens. The sequence continues at coordinate 195,467 of VDFB02365507.1, forward strand.
AAATTCATTTGCTCTGAAAATAGAACATTAAGCTCATTATGCACCTCCTCGTCAATTTAGCAATTTCATCATCATCATCCAAATTGAACATAATGGGAGTTTTTATGGAAATCACAATTGAAATAACTTGTTTCACCTCTTGTTTTAGTTCCATTTCTTGTTTTGGTGAAAGTTGTAATTCTTCTTGAGTTGTTTACATAGGTGATGGATTATCATTCACTTTTTTTATTCTTTTCTTCCAATTGACGAGCGATAGCATGATGCCTAAACCTATGTTATTTATCATTTTAATTTCTTCTTGCACAGTTTTCAATCTATGATGGGGTAGGGGTTGGTTTCTTGACCATTGGTTTCTTTTTTTCCCTTAAGGGAGGAGTTGAAGGAACCATCGAGGGTTGGTAAACCACTATCTCTTTAGGTTTATACACTTATTTTATCTTTGGAGGAACAAAAGGAATTATGTGGTTGTCTCTTGGTATTTTATAAGAGATGGGTGGGTGAACTACAAAATTCTTACCTTTGTTACTTGGAAGGGTCTTAGCTTGATACATAGGATAATCCATAGTAGATAGGAGAGGAGGAACAACCATGAACCTATCATTCTCAGGAATATTGCTAAGTGATAACTATGTTATTTGATTTGCCTTGAACTTCTGGTATGACTTGAAAAACAAATCTTCATGAGGCTTTATAGGTTCCATATATTGAGCCTAAAATAAATCCAATGAAAAATTCCCACGAGAAGATAAAAATTAAACCCACTACGATGCATTGTAAATATCTCATTTTCAAAGGGGAACTTTATGCACTTATGAATAATTGATGAGACAAAATTCATGGAGTGTAGCCATGGGTAGCCTAGCTTCACAAAAAATTGGTTTGATGATGGGATGAAAAAAATTAGACATCTAATTTTGGTCCAACTTTTAGAGGAAGAGTGATCGAACCTATCATAGGGTGAAAAAAAAACATCATGAGTTTGTATCCATGCTTTCAATTGTTCATAAGAATCTTGATAAATCTCTTGCAAAAATAAAAATTCCTCAATGATCACATCTCTACACACATGATATCAATGAGTATTCCTTGCAAATGTCTTTCATGGATATGGCCAGTAATATAGAGATGACCATTGGGTGCATGTCTAGGTGCATCATTATTGGTGAAAGCCATGTAGGGTAACATAGTGGTTTGGCCCTTGTGAGATTGAATATCTATTAAAGTAACCATGTGATCTACTTCCTTCTCTTCATTATTATCTTCATTCATGTCATCACTTATATCATCATTCTTATCAAAATTCACCTCATCATTCTTAACATCAAAAGCTTGCACAAAATTGGATGAATGGTTTGGCATAGGATTGGTAAAAAATAACAAGTTTTGGTTAGGTGGGGCAATATACTTATTCCCTTTATCATTAACACAACCCAACTAGATGTGATTAGAATAAATGAGGTCTTGAACTTGATGTTTAAGATGCATGCATCATTTTGTATCATGTCCACTCGTGTGATGATATTGACAAAAGGCATTTGGATTGAAGTTTGGAGGTAAAGGTTTGGTTGTGTCCATAAGTTTAATAGGAGGAAATTGGATTAGGTTCTTACTCAATACTTGCAAAATTATTGAATGGAGAGTGTTACGTAACTGGTTGAATTTCCTATCTTTTTTCTATATTGGTATGGAGTTGGACTTATGAAAAAAACTTGAGGTTCAATGTGGTCGGTTGTTTGAGGTGTATGAAACTTGATAAGTTTTTTCCTTTTCTTCTTGAATAGTTGGTATTTATTTTGAGGTACAAATTTAGATTTCTTAGTATGAGTCAATGAAGATGCTTCTTCATATTGACTAATCAAATTCTAATAATCATGAAGGGTCATACACAAATGTTTGCAAGATGGAAATTTCATCAATAAGATTTTGTCCCTTATTTCAGTTTGCAAGTTTTCAATAAACACTCTTTGGATATCCACATCAAGAAGAGTAAGATTGATTTGTGATCAAAACAACTAATAGTGGCTTATGAAATATGTGACCTTTTTTCCTCTCTTTTGTTTTCATCGCATTAAATTAGTTATATTAATCTTAGGACCAATTTTTACTTGGAAATGGTTGAGAAATACATCAACACGCTCATTAAATGAATGGATTGAATTTTATTTGGAAATAAACAAAACCATTCCAAATCCATGCCTTTCAATGACCTAGGAAAGATTTTAGCCAAGAGCTTATCCTAAAAAATGAAGTCACTACATAGGGTTGTGTATACCGATATATGATTGGTAGGGTCCTCTTTACCATTATACTTGTCAAATCAGGGTACCTCTATATTTTGTGGAATTTTTCTTTCAATATTTCAAGTGGCAATGGGATCTTTTTAACATATTGTTATGGTTTTCCGTTTTGGTTTTGGTTCAAAGTTGATATTTGTTGTTGAAGTGAGATTACATTTTGCAAAAGTTGGTTGATGATGGAATAATTCGTTGACATGTTTTGAGAATGTTGTGAGTACGGTGGAAGTGTGTATGTGCTTGGTGGGCTACTATGTTGCAAATTTATGAGTGGGGATGAAACTTGAGGTGTGGCATGTGAAGATCCAAAACCATAAGGATTTCCAATGGAAAGGCATATTATTGGAGTTATGCCAATACTTTGTCATTTTGTTGAAGCAATAGTTGGATTTGTGTATGTAGGAATAGAAGCTATAGTTGTAGGGAGGGAGATTTGACTTGCTCCTTGACTTTGAGTATATCCTAAAGCTTTAACACAACTAGTTGCAGTAGGGATGTTGGCATCAACTATACGAGATAGACCACACAAAACCTCTAATCGATGGGCATCACTAGTCAATTTCCTCATGTTGTCTAACATAGGGACCACAAGACCACCTAAAGGTTCAGTACTCACATAGTCTTGGAGTCCTTCTAAGTCTTTGTTCAATTTTTTTAGTTTGTCTTCAAGAACATGGGAAACCATAGTCTCAACATTTGTAAAGATACGTGTTTATAAAGTTGTCATTGGTATGGTAGTGTCAAGGATAGAGTCCAAAATGGGTTGAATATTGACAACACTTGTCATGAAAGAGTTAGAAGACTCATGATCCACAACAGATGTAGAAATAGCATAGGATTCCATATTTCTAGAACTACATCTCACTAAAGTATTGGCAATAGGACACCAGGTTGTGAAACTCATACAAGTTTCAAAACACTAAGTGTACCCAAAATAAAAACTAAATTGTCAAATAGAGATAGTATAACAATTAGAATCAAAATTCAAACAAAAAAAAGATACTGAGAACACAAAAGCATAGTTCTGATTCAAATTTCAGTAAAAAATAGCAAGACATAGGCACCCAAGGTGTATGTGTCCTAGATAAGGTTTTCGGAAATTTGACTATTTAGGGTTCTCAGATCTATATTAAAACA